>VMBQ01003593.1:68772-86950 GCA_007657795.1 Dreissena rostriformis | reverse complement strand
TATTTTCATTTGTTGTTTCTTATTAATATATTTTTATTTTCCGTTGCTCACCATCACCAAATTTAAACTGAAGAGAAGACAATATGAAGTCTAATGGAAAATGCTTTTGATTTCCGAGAACATGGGATGTCAGTCTGCAAAGCTGCAAGAATGTATGGAATACCAGAGTAAACTGAGAGACAGGACTCCAGGAAATCACTTTATTATAATGCGCATATATCTTTTTATAAATATACATAATACATGCACAAAATGGCGAAATAAAAGGTTCAAGTTGTTGTATTTTGTTTAACTAACAATTGTTACACCGATACGCAGTACTCTTCATAACAATTGAAATGGCCTCAGACCGTAAGTAAAATGCAGCCGATATCGGAGATACAGTTTATTATCATATCACAGTTAAACTTAATTATATCTGAAAATGTTAAAATAATAATGAACTGGTGTTTTTTTCTTTGTTTTATTACTTTCACACATTTTTATTTGAAGACACAGGCTAAATACACCGATACGCGTAACCACCAGGCTATCCTACATTGAGCGTAGCGAATTAGAGGAAAATTAGTTTCCATTGCATAAGTGAGTCTCCTCTAGGGGTCATTGTATTGTATTGTGTTGGCAGTAATTATGCTTGTGGAATAGCCATTCGCTTTTCGTAACTGACCGGTTATTCATCTGGTTGTACGCATGTATTTTCAATTTAAGTCGTTGTTTTGTTGTTTATTAAGGAGACGTATGGGGTATATGGAAATATAATTTTCCTAGTTTTAGAGCAGCGAATTAGAGGAAAATTATTTTCCATTGCATAAGAAAGTCTTCGGTAGGGCAAAGACCCTGTGTAGGGGTTGCTCATTGTATTGTGTTAGCGATAACTATGCTCGTGGAATAGCCATTCGGCTTTGAGTAACTGACCAGTGAACAGGTTCATTTTCTTAATATTTTATTGGACAAGTTTGCTCATGGAAATGATTATCTGCAGAAATATAGTCTGTTTGTGAGTAAACTATACGAGCGTTAGTTTTTGTTATCCTTTGCGAAATCTATATAAAAGAAATCTACATGTATATCAAAATGTGAATTGTTTGTGTTTGTTTTTGTCATACGTTATAAATTTGTCGTCTTGTCGTTCGCGTTGATTGCATTAGTTGCTTTGTTGTTTATTGAGGAGACGTATAGTGTCTATGGAACAGTTAATTGTTATTGTTTACATTTGGGATTTTCCGCGCATGCATGGTTGGCAAAAGCACTGGTTACAGCAACGTTAAACCTGTGACCTATACCTGGTTAAACGTATATCAGGCATGTGTTTCGTCAATAAATTGATAAGAAATTTTGAAATAAACATTATAACACCAAAATAATGCTTCAAAGAAATCATATTTAGTACCAATAGTGAATATTTATAAATTTTATTTATCTTTATCAAAATACAAGTTAGTCGTTAACATACGAGTAAAGGTGGTCTGAAGACTAAGCACCGACAATTGCACAAAACAAAGAAATACATTAACCGTACAAATAAGGACTTCAAAAAATAATTTAAAAAATAAATATATAGTATTATAATAATTATAAGAATCACAGGTATAGGTGTGGTGATGTGTATGATTTTTCACGAACGATCGAACGTGTTAAAGGTGCATAGAATCAACCATAAAACGATTTATATTACTCCGTTTGATTATTTAAAATGGAAACCCGAGAACAAATTCGAATTCCTTCGCGATGTTTCGTGCGATGTTCATAATCTGGATCGAACGTTATTATCCAAAATTGATTCAAACTCTGATCCGGATATTCTAGTGGGAGATTTTTTGAACTACTTAAATTCTAAAGGAGAAACGTATTTTAAGCGCATTATAAAATTTGAAAGTATAAGATTTATATATTCTGATAAAAATAAACAAAAGTGATTTAACGAACAATAAACAACCAAACAATATCGATGTACAAGAGCTTTTTACGAGTATACCTACATGTTATAGTGTAACAAAAAAGAACGTACAATAACATGTACACGAGAACAAATGATTGCTATGAAAAGGAATTATAAGTATACGTGTAGGCAATCGAAATTTAAATACAACACTGATCACGGCAAGCACATGGACAGTATGAGAAGGAAATCACCGAAGATCTATCAATATACAATGTATGCTGATAGATCTTTGAAATCACCCAGTGAATTTCGAAATTATTCAAACGTAAGTATATAGCACACAATTCAAAAACGATACCGATATCATAAAAGCGGAAAGTGTCGTCCATGATTAGCCTGTGCGAACTGCACAGGCTAATCCGACACGACACTTAACGCACATGCTTTAATACCGCTTTTCACGAGGCTCATTTTAACAAGTCTTGTGATGGGAGCAATTTCAAAACAGGACTTTATGTACAAGGCGGCTTAATGCACATATCTAAGGTAATTATTTAATATGGGCTAATTCTTAAGGGTTGGAATGAGGACACTTCACGAATAAGAAATCGTTTAAAGGCATTGAACTATGATAGAACTACGCGTTTAATAAATTGTCTATTCCTCATTTTCAACTGAATTAACGTTTACATAATTTTTTGTATTATGTAATACATGCGAATGAAACATAAAGTATGTGTACGTAACTCCAAAGTACCCACATGTTTTAAGTTATATGGAAAAACATTACTGAAACTTAAATTTACATGTATACAGAACGTAGTTATCATGATATAGTATGTTCTTGGTAGCTTATGTTATTGGTTGCAAGAACTGACTTTCGTGCGGGTAAAATTTACACGAATTGCCGGTTTATATGGATCAGTAAAACGATTGCAATATTGGATCATAACTGAATAATACTTAACCCATTCATGCCTAGCGTCTAGAAAAAAGGACTTGGCAAACAGCGTAGACCCAGATGAGACGCCGCATTATGCGGCGTCTCATCAGGGTCTACGCTGTTTGCTTAAAGGAATTTATGTGAGAAAAATTCTAAATATAGAAATAAATATCAAAATTCTAAATAAAGAAATAAATATACAAGACATCCCTAATTTTGGAAATAAATTGATCCAATTAAGAAGGATGGGAGTGTCCACTCGGCATAAATGGGTTAATAATATACCTATGTCTCGATAAATACCCGCTCTTCTTTCTTCAAAAAAACCTTCGGCTGTCATTTATTTCTTGATGTTCGTGTAATATCGTCTTATCATTTTATGAGTGGGTTTAAATTGTTTAACAGTTCGNTTATTTTCAAAGAATAATATCCGACCTGTCTTTGGAAAACATGTTCAATACATCGCAGTTTGTGCATTATCCATTTTGAGTTTGGTTATTATCCACACAAATGTTCATATCAGGTAGGATTTATCCATAAACTTGTATACCCGTCCTGCAAACACATGATTTTAACACAGAAACACACTTGGTATTAAAAATAAAATTTTAAAGGACATTCATGATATAATTTGGCATATCTCGTTCGCTCTTTTGTCAATTAACGTGTACTAAATAATTCAACACATAGGTCGCATTTCATGAAAATTAGCATTTTCCGAAGACAAATGTATCGTTTTTTACTAGAAAACTACTAAATCATTGCAAAACTCAAAACGCATGTGTGTGTCAGACCTTCATTATCACATGTGTAGAACAATTACGTCCCTATACATGTAGTTACTAAATTAGCAGAAATGATAAAATAATAATAATAAAATAATCACCTACCTTTTTCAGTTTCAGTTTCGGCCGACATTTTGTTTTCTTCGGTTTGAATAATCCAACTCAGTTTGGATTATCGACATACAGGGGTTGGTTATGAAGTGGGTTTGGTTTTTAGCTTTATTTGATATTCTTTATTGTACCTTGCACTCTGATCGCTGTTATGTATGATCTTTGATAAACCGACAATGGGGTTTAATCTAATCATGCAAAACTGTCTTTACATTTGAAGTCTGTTATACAATAATGTTTACATTTGATTTTTTTGCCATAGGTGTCGACCCATTATAATCCATGTATTACGTTACAATATGGCCGAAAACTTAGTCACGAAAAATAATTATTTTGGCTAAAAACGGGGGTGTCCGAAATTTTAGAGAAGTTGTTAATACGAAATCGATTTCATAAAGAACGTATTGGCTGGCATTTTGTAACCACGGATAGTTTTGAGTTTAAACGCCATAAACGGTTAGATCTCATTGTACATGTATACATTGTATTACAAAATAGTCATACGTGTTTCGAAATAGATTTCAAAAGATCGAAATAAAATGATAGGGGAATTGTATGCTTAATTGAACTCCGTTGAAGTAAATTTCTAAAGAGCAGTTAATAAATTAAAGAAATGTCTGCGTGGGTTTACCATTTGTATTTGAGTCTCGCTCTTTGAAAAGGGGGTTTAAAGTATGTGCGTAAAGTGTCGTCCCAAATTACCCTGTGCAGTTCTTATAGGCTAATCAGGGATGACACTTTCCGTATAAACTGGATTTGCGCTAAGAAGAGACTTTCTTTAAACGAAAAATATCATAAAAGCGGAAAGTAAGTCAATGATTAGCCTGTGCGGACTGCACAGGCTAATCCGGGACGACACTTAACGCACATGCATTAAACCCCCTTTTCACGAGGCTTATTTAAACAAGTCTTGAGATGGGAGAAATTTAAGAACAGGACTTTATGTACACAGACGGCTAAATGCACATATCTTAGGTAATTATTTGATATGGGCTAATTTCTTAAGGGTTGGAATGAGGACACTTCACGAATAAGAAATCGTTTAAAGGCAATTTTGAACTATGGTAAAACTATGTGTTTAATAAATGGTCTATTCCTCATTTTCAAATGAATTTACGTTTTAATCAATTGTTTTGTAATGTAATATAAGCGAAAAAAATATAAAGTATTTGTACAGTGAAACGTAACCCCAAAATATCAACATGTTTTAACTTTTAAATTATATGAAAAAGCATTACCGAAACTTTAATTTACATTTATACAGCACGAAAATCATAATATATTNCTGTTTGCATTTTTTACAAATACCATTTTGGGAGCATGCACTTAATTGTATAAACCAACCTATGTTTGTCTTTAGTTTGCATTGTGTTTAATTGTGTTCAGATGTGTAACTCAAAACGTGATAACTCTGTGTCATGACTTTGTTATTGAATATGTACTACATTGCTGTATATTTAGATGGTCTTTTCAAAGAAATAGGCAAGCTATTCTACTTGCCCTGCATAACATTTGGTAGGTTTTTGAGTTGGCTTCTAATGGCTGACTTGAAGGGTTTTGAACATACTTAAAAAAATGATGCTCTTTATTTAAATGAACCAAAATTTCGTTTCTCTATGTAGATATAGTTCAAGAATATGTTTTTATGCTTAGACAAATAAAAGTGCATGTAAAGATACAGGTTAAAGTTTTTGGATTATAATATACCCCCAAAAAAGAGGCTTGGCTTCATGAACACTTGCAATCTATATTTGTAAAACATGATATGTGATGTTTTTGTTGCTTTTTGCGTCTGAAATATAGTACGTCTTGTTTACGTCAAAAAAGACGTCAAAAAACCTTTAAAAAAACAACCAAAAAACACACGTGATAAAGACGTCGCAAAAAGACGTCGTTTTCACGTCACGAAAAGACGTCAAAAAACCTTTCAAAAACAACCAAAAAAAGACATAATAAAGACGTCGCAAACGACGTCTTTTTCACGTCACAAAAAGACGTCAAAAAACCTTTCAAAAACAACCAAAAACACACGTGAAAAAGACGTCTTTTTTGCGTCACGAAAAAATGTAAAAAAAACCTTTCAAAAAAAAACAACAAAAAAAGACATAATAAAGACGTCGCAAAAGACGTCTTTTGCACGTCACGAAAAGACGTCAAAAAACCTTTCAAAAACAACCAAAAACACACGTGATAAAGACGTCGCAAAAAGACGTCTTTTTCGCGTCACGAAAAGACGTCAAAAAACCTTTCAAAAACAACCAAAAAAGACATAATAAAGACGTAGCAAATGACGTCTTTTTCACGTCTCGAAATGACGTCAAAAAAGCTTTAAAAAACAACCAACAAAAGACACAATAAAGACGTCGCAAAAGACGTTTTTACACGACACGGAAAGACGTCAAAAAACCTTTCAAAATAAGACGTGATAAAAACCTCGCAGACCAACGTCTTAAAAACCATAAAAAGACGTCATTTGTTTGCTGGGTACGTTATTCATTGTAGCTTAGTTTAATTTACACCATAAAAAAATCAAAACAATATACGGACAATTATCGTTCCACTCGGAAACGAGGTCAGCGTAAAATGGGTCAATATCTCGTTCCCAGCCACAATTCTATTTATAATCAACCAATGAAATTGTACTATCTGCTACGTTATTCATTCATACGAATACTCTTCCGCGACACGTATAGCTAAACAATGTTTTATTTTTTTACTTTTACTATATACGATCCGTTCAAAACTATTCCATTTAACACGGTATTCATAGTATGTGTCAATTTGTAAATGAATATAGTTCAAGATCTGAAACCGCACCGCAAACTCTTTTTGGCGCGTATGCTTACTTTTGTTAGGTTTTTAATAGTTAAGGCACTCTGGATCGGAATTCGTGGTCGTAACCTGAGTCGTTCGCAAGCGAACAACTAATAAACGACTGTTAATACTGAAACACAAAAACAGTAACTAAAACTCACCTCTTGAGAGATGTCTCTTAAATGGTAGACACTTACAATGTAAATAATTTCAAATAAACACCCAACTGAGCACCTTTGCGCAGTTGTTTCACCCTTTAATAACCAAAAGGCACCGACACAAAATCTTCTATTAACAAGGAGTGATGTATCGGAGGAAGAAGAAATATCTTTATACTTTAAAATTACCTTATTTAATGTCTAGTTCGACACTAGTCCTTTGTATAATCCTGCACGCTTTTGAAGCGCCCAAGACTACTACCAGCATTCTATACGAGCACTCTTAAACAGGTACGTGTTCAACAGGTCGATATAACCTCCGCGCAGAGACTCGACTACATGTATAACCGCTTCAGGGAGTGTGGTTCTGTATTCAACATACCTGGAGATTGCTCTATCGATATTCTGAAGCAAAGACCCAGCTTTCGGTGGGTGAAGACACTTCATTTTAGTGAAGCGGAAACATCGACCCTATAGACGTATACTGCGTATCGGTTGGTACAACGTATCGGTGTAATACGAAACATGCCAGATATCTGCCACGTGACTTCTTAGTTCGAAGTCGATTGTTTACAAGTTTTTTTCCCCACGGTATTGAATACAAAAATATCCCACAAATGGTCTATCTTCGGGTAAGTAAGATCTCTTTTATAACAAAATACGAAGTAATTTACAAAATCTTACAAATTTCCCTAAGTTGTGTTAAGGATTGTTAGACAATTTCACCATTTTCGATAGCTATTTATACGGAATGGAAGCATTCCGTCGTAAAATGACGTGACTATGCGGTGCGCTTGCTAGATGACGTGTTTACATAAATGGGCATGCTGCTACGAATACAAATACTCGCTAAAACTTCATACCAGCAAATTAAAATAAAATGTTGCTTTTTTCTTTGCTATTTTCCTTTGTTGTTTCTAATTAATATATTTTTATTTTCCGTTGCTCACCATCACCAAATTTAAACTGAAGAGAAGACAATATGAAGTCTAATGGAAAATGCTTTTGATTTCCGAGAAAATGGGATGTCAGTCTGCAAAGCTGCAAGAATGTATGGAATACCAGAGTAAACTGAGAGACAGGACTTCAGGAAATCACTTTTTTATAATGCGCATGTATCTTTTTATAAATATACATAATACATACACAACATTGTGAAATGAAAGGTTCAAGTTGTTGTATTTTGTTTAACTAACAATTGTTCTTATGCATGACACCAATGACAGATCTCAAGTTTAGTTCAATAATCTAAAAGGGAGCTAACCGTAAGTACATCGATACGCAGTACCCCTCATAACATTGAAATGGCGTCTGACCGTAAGTAGAAAGCAGCCGATATCGGAGATACAGTTTATATTCATATAACAGTTAAACTTAATTATATCTGAAAAAGTTAAAACAATAACGAACTGGTGTTTTTTTGGTTTGATTACTTTCACATATTTTTATTGGAAGACACAGGCTTAATACACCGATACGCGGTACCACCAGGCTATCCTACATTGAGCGCAGCGAATTAGAGGAAAATTAGTTTCCATTGCATAACTGAGTCTCCTCTAGGGGTCATTGTATTCTATTGTGTTGGCGGTAATTATGCTAGTGGAATATATGAAGTACCCTTTGGGTCAAAAGTATATATACGCCAACAGCTAAAAATAGATATCACCGCAGTTACAAAATTGCCATACGCTATAAATAGGCGCGTTTTTGGCTCAACCAATGAAAATTCGTCTAGCAATATTTGCTAATATTTGATCGATAGCCGCGAAATGTTTGTTTATAGACAATTACATATAAATTATCAAAGTATAACATGAATTTTAGAAATAAAATAATTAATAAAGATAGGTTAATTAATAACAATTCATTTGAATTAATAATTAATCTTCCATTCATCTTATATTTTCTCAGTCCCGTTATCAAGTATATGATTTTGTATCGAGGAGTCGGATTGGATAATAAATGACCCGAGCAAATACATGTTAACGCAGCCATAAAATGTATCAACAGTCATAATTTGTCACCGCTGTGACAAAATTGTTACCGCAGTGACAAAATGGATATCATCGCGGTGACAAAATTGTTACCGCAGCGACAAAATTATCACCGCGGTAACAATTTTGTCACCGCGGTGATATCTATTTTAAGCTGTTGGCGTATTTGTACTTTTGACCCAAATGGTACGGCATAGGAATAGCCATTCGCTATGCGTAACTGACCGGTAATTCATTTGGTCGTACGCATGTATTTTCAATTTAAGTCGTTGTTATGCAATAATTAAGGCACAGATATAATATAAATAAGACACATTTGCATCTTTCTTTTCTTCAAAACAATAAGTACGTAGTTACATATACATAAGAAACATTTAAGACACAGATACAAGATAAAAAAGAAACATTTACATCTTTAGTTTTCTTCAAAAGAAAGCATGCGAATCTGAATTCATACATTTATAACTGACACGTTATTCTAAAAGTTACCAGAAAAACAAAAGTTCACAGAGGGAAGCACACTGAAATCAGATCCATTGTTGCGTGACACTGGTTGTATAGCAGTTAGTCACATATAAATAAGACACATTTAAGACACATATAAATAAGACGCAATTGCATCTTTAACTTCTTAAAAAAAATACGCACGTTGTCACATATAAATAGGACACAGATAAAATATAAATAAGACTCATTTGCATCTTTCATTTTTTAAAGGGACTTGTTCACGTTTTGGTTAATTGACAAATTTGAAAACAAAAATTGTTTAAGATCTGCAAATTTTCGTTGTAGTAATGATATTTGCGAGGAAACAGTAATACTGAACATTTACCTTGCTCTAAAACATCCATTATATGCATCTTCTGACGATTTTAAAACCTGAAAATTATAAAACGTTACAAACGCGAAACGATTGAATAATTTGGAGAGTTATGTTGTTATCGTTATAGTTTGTGACATTACGAGGATAGCTAGACTTTTACTAAAAGGGTCAGTGGTTCGAGTCCCGATGTGGATTACTTTTTTTTCTTGTTCTTCTTGTTTTATTCTGGAGCTATTTGGTTCCGATGTTAACATTTATCAAACTTAAAACATGTCAAAATCTGTTAACAGGTCCCTTTAAAATAAGCATATGAATTTGAAGTTATATAATTTATAACTGACACATTGTTCATGGACAAAAAAACCGTTCATCGAGGGAAACACAATGCAGTATGATCCATTATCGCATGACAATGGTTTTATAGCATGTAGTCACATATAAATTCTAGCTTGCATGAGTTGCTTAGAATCAATTTAATTCGTTTAAATTCAATATGTTCTGCCAGTTTATGGGTAAAATCTATTAACTTTCAGATATGTGAATGGTGGAATCCTACTAAATGTGTAACCGAATCTCCCGAGGTAAAATAACCCCATATTGCTTCTACTAAATGTGTGAACCTGTTGTTCCACCCTTCACACTGGTTGTTGGTTCTCTGTTTATCATAGAAGGAGAATGGTCAAACAACAGCCAAGGTGATCCATTCCTGTTCTTTGATAGTGGACAATTATCAGGTACGTACAGGAATTCTTGCTTTCGCTGGTTTCCGATAGTTCGTTTGCAGACCTCAGCGGACTGGAGTGATGCAAGAGTTTCCTCTTCGACATCTACCATGTTTGTATTCCAAATACCCGGTACACAATACAATGTGGCATTTATTTCCTCTGGCATTTTTACCTCTGGCTTTTTTACCGCACACCGACTTCATTTTACGATCACAATCTATTAGAGAACACATGACACCTGTGATAAGACCGTGTATAGGTGGGTCCTAATTTTCAGATGACACGTTGCAATTAAGTAATCAACCTGGTATTATACCAATTAGTGCAATCCCCCAGGGGTCACTGTCTAAATTATGACAATGTCTTCATAAAATATGTTGTATAGTAAAGCAATGATTGAGTGTAGTGTAACGTGAATAAAACTTAATTTAAGACAAGAAACATGTACTATTGGTCTTCATGAGAAACTAAGGTTATAGAGTTAATGTGCGTTATAACCGAATGTATTGAGTATTTTAACATCATAGATTGATCTCTGATGTTGGGGATGTCTTGAAATATTAAACTTATGTGTTATTTTTATTGTTACGCGTTTATATATATATATCTTTATATATCAAGTTATATGCGTTTGACGACTCGTTTATTATCGCTATTTATTACCATAACACGATTACTGAGTGTTACCGCATTTGAGTAAAGACCTAGTAAAAACTGCCAAACAAGTCATTATCCTTAAGTTATTTATATAGGAGCACCCACAAATGTTCATTAACATTATGTATAACCTTATTTTGCTACTATTTTACACATAAAATGACAGAAATGATTAAATTTTATGTACAGATAAACTTTCTAAAACAATGCGAAAACGAATATAAAAATGGTTCCAGAAAATATTATTTTATTCCAATCATTCATGAATACATTTGTATTGCACATTACGCATCAACTGATTAACATGCCCTGGATTGCCTTTTTATCACACATACAATTTGGTAATTTAAATAGAAATAATTCGCTTGTGCCAATTGTAATCTCCGGTAAAACCCATCTACACTATGTTTTAGCACATTCAATTCGATAGACAATAACATTCATGTTATAATAGTTATGCGTATTTCAGTACCCAAGTTCCCCTTTAATTGCTTTACTTATGCTAACTCCAATGACAAACACAATTAATTTACCATGACAACCATAAACTAATGATACAAAATATGTGTTTTTTTTTCAGTATGCAAAATAATGACGTCATAGCTACGTTATAAACAGTGGCTATGTTGAGATCGTCAAATATATTTTGTATTATAAACTTAAAATAAACTTGGTGTGATAACACCTGTGCCCAGCTGCGCGGAAAGCGCTTTTAATCAAGTATGAAATGAAATTATATTTCTAATGGCTTTGCAATACATGTAACATCGTTCTGTAAATTGTTCATTTATAATATTGTCATGCGCATGCACTTTATTGTTTTTTCAACTGTTGTGTTGCCTTTATCATTTCTTCTGTTGATAAAGGATTATCTAGTTCGGAGAACGTCGGTTCTGCGTTTTGCCTATTATCAAATTTAAGTAAGAACGTTTCGGCATCAAATGTATTTATATTGACTTCAACTTCACCCGCTTATCTACGGAAATAATCACGACATTCGTTAGACGGTATCGTTTTTGAATTGTGTTCTGTAGACTTACGTTTGAATAATTTCGAAATTCACTGGGTGATTTCAACGATCTATCAGCATACATTGTATATTGATGGATCTTTGCTGATTTCTTTCTCATACTGTCCACGTGCTTGCCTTGATCAGTGTTGTATTTTAATTTCGTTTGCCAACACGTTTACTTATAATTCCTTTTCATAGCAATCATTTGTTCTCGTGTACATGTTATTGTACGTTCTTTTTTATTTAGATTATACTCGTAAAAAGCTCTTGTACATTGATATTGTTTGGTTGTATATTGTTCGTTAAACCACTTTTGTTTATTTTTATCAGAATCTATAAATCTTATACTTTCAAATTTTATAATGCGCTTGAAATACGTTTCTCTCCTTTAGAATTTAAGTAGTTCAAAAAATCACCCACTAGGATATCCGGATCAGAGTTTGAATCAATTTAAGATAATAACGTTCGATCCAGATTATGTACATCGCACGAAACATCGCGAAGGAATTCAAATTTGTTCTCGGGTTTCTATTTTTAATAATCAAACGGAGAAATATTAATCGTCTGATGGCTGATTCGATGCACTTCTAACACGTTCGATCGTTCGTGAAAAATCACACACACCATCACACCTATACATGTGATTCTTATAATTATTTGTATATAAATTTCGCAAAGGATAACAAGAACTAACGCTCATATAGTTAACTCAGAAACAGACTATACTTCTGCAGATAATCATTTCCATGAGAAAACTTGTCCAATAAAATATTAAGAAAATAAACCTGTTCACTGGTCAGTTACTCAAAGCCGAATTGCTATTCCACGAGCATAATTATCGCCAACACAATACAATGAGCAACCCTACCAAGGGTCTTTGCCCTACCGAAGACTTTCTTATGCAATGGAAAATAATGTTCCTCTAATTCGCTGCGCTACAAATAGGAAAATTATATTTCCATAGACCCCAAACGTCTCCTTAATAAACAACAAAAAATAAACAACAAAACAACGACTTAAATTGAATATACATGCGTCGACCAGATGAATAACCGGTCAATTACACAAAGTGAATGGCTATTCCACTAGCATTATTACCGCAAACACAATTCAAAACAAAGACTCCTAGAGGAGACTCACTTATGCAATGGAAACTAATTTTCCTCTTATTCGCTGCGCTGTTGAATACAGAACGCGTGAAGGCGTTGAACTAGCTATTGACCACACTCCCTGAAGCGGTTACAATCGACCTGTTGAACCCGTACCTGTTTAAGTGTGCTCGTATAGAATGCTGGTAGTAGGCTTGGGCGCTTCAAAAGCGTGCAGGATTATTCAAAGTATTAGTGATACTTAGGGATTAAATAAGGTTCATTTAAAGTATACATATTCCGGCATAAAACTCTGAAGAGGTAAGTTTGAGTTACTGTTTTTTGAGTGTCAGTATCAACAGTTACTATATCAATATATATATATATGTTAATCACACATTGATATCGATTGATATCGACCAGATGAGTATTTCTGTGCCTATTCTAACTGCTTTTATCACTTAATTATGCAAACGTTAATGAAATCAAACACGATCAATTTACTTTGAAAATCAATAAATAATTATATTATTGAATTATAATATTCCACCTATGTACGTAAAATAAATACAAACAAAATACCTTGGTGCACAAATTGTTTTTATTTACAAGAAGAAAACGTAGCAATAACATTCTGATACAAATTTAGGCAAAAATGCATATATTTAATAAATCCAGTAGTTAGTATGTACATAAAACACACAACAACGTTTAACGCTTTAATGCTATAAAAGATATTTACATGCATTTCGTCTCATCAACAATTGTGTCGTGTTCTGAGAAAACTGGACAAAATGTATGTGCGTAAAGTGTCATCCCAGATTAGCCTGTGCAGTCCGCACAGGCTAATCCGGGACGACACTTTCCGCCTAAACTGGATTTTCGAAAAGTAGGGACATCATTTAAACGAAAAATTCCATAAATGCGGAAATTGTCGTCCCTGATTAGCCTGTGCGAACTGCACAGGCTAATCTGGGATGACACTTAAACGCACAAGCATTTTGCCCAGTTTTCTCAGAACACGCCATATCTGTTGACTTAACAGGAAGCGCTTCTGCGCTTGGAACATTCCCAATGTATAGATTCTTTACGAGATTCTTTACGAGATTCTTTTTGGTGTAGGCGTACCCATCCTTCAGTAATTTCTCAGACCCTTTATTACTCTTAATAATTTTCATGATGAAATGTATCATTTGAAATGTGATGTTTTCCTTTAAAAACGCAAAGCTATTCAAACCGTCTCCCTAACACAATGGAATGTTAACAATTTTTGATATATTAAGTAGAAATTACGATTTATTGGGAAAAAAAAAACAACATGAAAAGTAGTCTGGGCTAAAGAGTGGGCGCCGGTATACTTAGTATTATATTGATTTTTATATGAAGGATATTTGTAGAGCAAGTGTTCATCCATCCATTTCTATAGGAATAACAAACGCGCCTCGTAGTGCGTTGACTCGACTGATCGCATATTTAACCCACACTTGTTATATACGATTATGACAAGGGTTTCATTTGCGAAATGTAAGACCATTTCAAATCTCTTTACATTGTGATTCAATACGGGTAATTTCAATAGGCAAGACTTAACGGCATATTTTTACATTACCTTCACATGGAGAAATATCGTTTATGTTTATATGGTCCGGGAATCGATTTGATTTTGAAACTGTTCACTGTGTGGAAACAATCGGTGAATGACAACCTGATCATTTCCCTTTAGCTTGACGGAAATGTTTGGTAATTTCACTCTCAGTTATAACGAACTTCTACACCCCAATTGGGAGCTGTTATTTCATATTTTCAGTATATTCGGTAATAACATTTCGCGATGTGAAATCCAAAGTACATCGCGAAAATAGGTGACATAACGATCTACACGCTATAAATAACGCAAGTAGATTGATCATTTTATATATAAAATATATACAATTCACCACACAAGCACAATTTGCGTTCCTGGGTTTACCACGTGACGATAATGATTAATCTTCTTGCGTTATTTATAGTTAACTGGTAGTTACCTAGTAGACATACACAGTAAAATTTATTACAGAATATACTGAAAATATGAAAACTAACAACTTTTTTTCAAGTAATGTAATATACCAGTCGTGATATTTGAATCAATATAAACTAATAATTGTAACAAAATACGGTATTTTAGAACTTTCCTTGTTTCGTCATTCGTGGTTGACATTCCCTTTAATCGTTAGTGTAAACTTCGAACTGTTAAACAATTTAAACCCACTCATAAAATGATAGGACGACCGTACCAAAATCAAGAAATATTCTCTATATGATTTTTCATCATAATATATTATGAGTTCGACGTGCTGTATAAAAGTAAATTAAAGTTTCGGTAATGCTTTTCCATCTAATTTAAAAGTTAAAACATGTGGATATTTTGGGGTTACTTTTCACTATACAAATACTTTATATTTGTTTCGCTTATATAACATTACAAAACAATTGATTTAAACGTAAATTCATTTGAAAATGAGGAATAGACCCTTTATTAAACACATAGTTTTATCATATTTCAATTGCCTTTAAACGATTTCTTATTCGTGAAGTGTCCTCATTCCAACCCTTAAGAAATTAGCCCATATCAAATGTTTACCTTAGATATGTGCATTTAGCCGTCTGTGTACATAAAGTCCTGTTCTTAAATTGCTCCCATCTCAAGACTTGTTTAAATGAGCCTCGTGAAAAGGGGGTTTAATGCATTTGCGTTAAGTGCCGTCCCGGATTAGCATGTGCAGTCCGCACAGGCTAATCATGGACGACACTTTCCGCTTTTATGATATTTTTCGTTTAAAGAAAGTCTCTTCTTAGCGCAAATCCAGTTTATACGGAAAGTGTCGTCCCTGATTAGCCTGTAAGAACTGCACAGGGTAATTTGGGACGACACTTTACGCACATACATTAAACCCCCTTTTCAAAAAGCGAGAATCAAATACAAATGGTAAACCCACGCAGACATTAATTTAATTTATTAACTGCTCTTTAGAAATTTACTTCAACGGAGTTCAATTAAGTATACGATTCCCCTATCATTTTATTTCGATCTTTTGAAATCTATTTCGAAACACGCATGACTATTTTGTTATACTTCTTTGTTGTGAAGACATGTTTTGCAAATTAACATACAATGTATACATTGAGATCTAACCGTTTATGGTGTTTAAACTAAAAACTACCCGTGGTTACAAAATGTGTCGTGTTCTGAGATAAATGGGCATAAATCTTGTGCGTAAATTGTCATCCCATATTAGCCTGTGCAGTCCGCACAGGCTAATCAGGGACGACAATTTCCGCTTTTATGGAATTTTTCGTTTAAATGATGTCTCTGCTTAGCAAAAATCCAGTTAAGGCGGAAAGTGTCGTGCTGGATTAGCCTGTGCGGACTGCACAGGCTAATCTGGGATGACACTTTACGCACAAGCATTTTGCCCAGTTTTCTCAGAACACGCAACAAATATCAATACATTCTTTATGAAATCGATTTCGTATTAACAACTTCTCTAAAATTTGGACACCCCCGATTTTAGCCAAAATAATTATTTTTCGTAACTAAGTTTTCGGACATATTGTAACGTTATACATTGATTATAATGGGTCGACACCTATGGCAAAAAGTTCAAATGTAAACATTATTGTATAACAGACTTCAAATGTTAAGACAGTTTTGCATGATTAAATTAAACCCCATGGTCGGTTTATCAAAGACCATACATAAAAGCGATCAGAGTGCAAGGTACAATAAAGAAAATCAAATAAAGCTAAAAACCAAACAAAAGTCGACCCACTTCAAAACAGAATGTTACGATATTGTAGGTCATTCCCATGATCAGCATGTTTAATGTAGCTACCAGATCCATAGTCAACCATTTAGTATAAAAAGAGAGTCAGATTTTGTTTTGTGGAGATTCGGCTAGCGTATACATCGAATTCATTGTAATTGTGAATCGCCGGGCAGGCCCGTAAGGGTCTGGGCGCCCGCCGTACTTTTAATTATTGGACTTAAGTATTTTACGATCTTGAGAGTTACTGAATGTATCTTATTAATTGGAAATTGTGTTGACTTGTTAATAAGCAGAATAAAATGTAAATGAACACTTCATCGGACTTGTGTATGCATTTTCATCCCAACGCTTAGAATTATGTTACAATATGGGTTTTTGTCAATAATTAATAACTCTTAATTTTCGGAAAGTTAATTTGAGATTGCTATTTTACCAGAATTCTGCGCTGTTGCACATATCTGGGGACACTTTGATCATGCGATTAAGGTCATAGGCACAGGCATTCAACTAACATGTATTTTCCGATATCGATTTGTTATCCTACAAATCAAAATGTGAGACATTTGGGAGTAAACGTGCCGAACATGTACAATTTCAACTTGATGGAATAGGCAACATTATATCTGTACGACAACTCATGAACAAAACCCAGACCGACATCATGTCATTCTTAAAAAAAGCGAATAAATAAATACATGTAGTGCTGTTAATATTTCAGTATTATTTAAAGTGCATGCTTTGTTTTTTAGTTCTGTTTTCTACGTGCTACATAAAAACGCGCTGATAAAATAATTTATCATGATTCCTATGTGGAATTTGCTTGCTTGTAGATGTTACTGTTTTAAAATATTTATTAATAAAAACCGTAAGTATATATTTGGTTCTTTATAATTCAAAAGCAGAAAGTAGTTCGGAGTTTAGGAAGTATGAATAATCTTTAACTGGCGATGTTAATCTATTGCGGATTCATGTTAGTAAACATAATTATATTAGCAAGGCTCGAATTCCGGATGGCTCGAACTTTTGTTTTCCGTCCCGGCGAGTTCGAGCTATCGGGTTTCGACTGTAATTATATAGATATAACAGCAAATATATTAATTAATAAAGTATTAATGTATTAAGGATACTGCGACAAGTAATGACTTGTTAATGACCCGTTAAACGCGCATTATGTGTATACATGTCATCCTTATTAGCTCTCAACGGACCTACCAATGGTTTAATGCATTGTGTCATGTGCACCTGTTTGTATTGATCACCGCTGAAAATGGTCGCTGCTCTGCGACCACAGCAGGGTGTCAATGATCGGGAATAGTACAAGGGATTGGGGTCAATATTGAACCCAATAAAGTACATTATTTGTTGCAACCATGTATA
>VMBQ01003593.1:36415-67733 GCA_007657795.1 Dreissena rostriformis | reverse complement strand
CCCCCCCCCCCTAAGGGCTCATGCCAATGCCACTTATTGTTACACCCTAGCGTAGTTTAACATTTTAATGTCAACTCTTTCTTCTTCGAAACAACAGCGGGTCAAGACGAAGTGAACGTAATTTATTTGCGAAGCAGATCGACTCAAGCAATACAGACTCACTAAATATGCGTGTTTATGTAAATATAGGTCAGCATAATAATTTCAACGTGTTCACACTAAACAAGACAATATGTTTTCTTACTGACACCATCATTATAGTAATTTGATACACCAACACCTCAATCATCCAGTTGTGATTGTAAGCATGAGCACACGTATGATAATGTTATTTTTTGTTGAACTTTGTTTGGAGGACTTTCAAACGTACAACTTATTGGTTTGGTCTGTTTATTGCTGGTCCTTTTAATAATAATGATACTAATAAACACGCAGATGTTTTGCCATTTAGTAATAAAAAAACATTGTTTCACCACAACCAAATTATATGATAGATGTTACAAATTACAAACGATTGCTTTGATAAATAGTGTAGTAATATAACTGAATAAGTAAAATACCGTATTAAAAAGATATAGCCATACTGACCCTGAGTAAAATTCTAAAACCTCAAGCATTACTCATTACCAGAAACCTGAACATTTTCCTGACTTACAAAAAAATATTTTTATTCAAATATGCGCACATTGTATAAACATGTAATACAATCAAGGTATGGTTGTATATAAAACATGTGATTAAACTAAAAGTATGTCACGAGTCAATGTGACCTATTTCACTGTTACAGCCTTGCTGGAAATTTTCATACCAACGTTGTTTTATAAGGTTTTATTTTATGCTTTAATTCCGATGGTTTATATAGAAACATAAGTGAATTAAAACTGATAATTCAATGTTTCAAACAGCGAAAACAGTCGATAATTTTCATTGTTTTACCGTAACTGTTTTGTTTTCAAAATAAAATAAAATACAAACATAATCAATTGTAAGGTTTAAATAAAAAGAAAATGTGTTGGATTAGGTGGAATATCAATTTGAATTCCCTCTATATCATAGAAAAAAATCTTTGATCAATGACCACTCGTAAATTAAAATCGATCTTCCACTAAATCCAACAAATATCCTCCATGTAAACGTGTAAACGTATGATTGATCCGCTTGTTGGTGTAAAATTGCTTGTTCTGCCCAAATATTGCTTAATCCAATTTCATCGAATACGTTTAGCTTAAAAACGGACTGGCCGTTTTGACCAATTATGGGACCGTTTTGACCAATTTTTGGACCGTTTTGACCAATTATGGTGCCGTTTTGACCAACTGTTGGGCCAAATTGAATATGGCCCGTTTTGACGAGCTTCCGTTAAATCTGCGACGCCCAACTCCTACAAAACGCGATATCGGGTCAGTGAAAAGAGTCTGTTGTTATACTATATTGTTATTGTCAATTTTTTAAAAGGTGAAAAGGGTGTTGCACCAATGAAAATTGCATATCTTCATTTTATTGTGAATTAAAACGATACACATAGGTCAAGAAACGTGACGAGAAGAAATCGTGAAGGTTCGAATTCTGAACGTTTATGTGAAGTTAATATTGAGTTTTCATCATAAATATTTGTATTCATTTCTTTTACTTATTGAAGTATCAGTTTTGTTGTAATACGAGTAATAAACAACATGAAATTCACAGTACGTCTGATTTTACATGGAAACATTATTAACGATAGAGGGGCGCACTGGGTAAAACAAATAGGGTCGTTGTTTCCACTCTTCTCACTAAATATTGGAGCACTAGCTTTTACCCACCGAACGCGTAGCTCTTTATCGGATCGATCAAGCCAACACCAGTATATCGAATAAAGAATACCTGAACGTATTGACCTATTTTTTTTTGACTGCAGAGTGGTGTTGTGAAGTAGGCCACTATGACGTACCCTTTGGGTCAATAGTTCATATACGCCAACTGGCCACGTGGGTAGCTTCAGAAGTGGAATTCATGAGTTGCATACAACAGTGTTAAATAAGGTGAAATTGGGGTATACAGATATTAAAGGGACATCTCTAAAGAGGTAAGTTTCAGTTACATTTTTTGAGTGTCAGTATTAACAGTGATATATAAGTTGTGTTGTAATACTAGTAATAAACAAAATGAAATTCAAAGTACGTCTGATTTTACATAGAACGTGAACTAAGTTTAAACAAATAGGGTCGCTGTTTCTTCGACACTAATTGGAGTAATTCTACCCACCGAAAGCGTGGGCTGCTCTACAGAGGATCAATCAAGCGGACAGCAGTGTGTCGAATAAAGAATGCCGGAAGCGTTGACTTAGCTATTGACCGCATGTATCTTCTTAAATAAATGGTGTCAGATGGTAATGATGGAAAGTAGGCCAGTTGGGTGACAGGTCCGCACATAATGCATTCGTGAAGACTCAACGACACGAAAACCGTAACGTTAATACTGACTGTAGAGATATATCAAAGATCTATCAATATTTATTAATAGATCTTTTTATATATCTTTAGTATATTTATTTTTATTTTAATATACACACATTTTATTAACGAGTAATAAAATCAAGGTATGGTTCTATATAAAACATGTTTAACCCATTTATGCCTAGCGTCTAGAAAAAAAGGCCTTGGCAAACAGCTTTGACCCAGATGAGACGCCGCATAGTCATCAGGGTACGCGCTGTTTGAATAAATGAATTTCTGTAAGAAATATTCAAAAATTAGAAATAAATATACTAGACATCCCTAATTTTGAAAATAAATTGATTTAGAAGGATGGGAGAGTCCAGTAGACATAAATGGGTAAAAAGAAAGACCAACAACACATATAGTGGGGTAATGTGAGCTTTATTAAATATTCTAACTACAGCTCCGAAAACAAAAGCGCGCGTAAAATCATTTTTTAAGTTTGGCAAATGAAATTAGATGCGCGCTAAAGGTAATGAAATAATGAAATTAAATATATTCATTTTACAAACATTGGCAATAACGAATGTTCAAGCATTGTAACACATTCAAAGATATGCATGCATACAAAACAAACAAGATAATGTTATTCCCCAAAACCCATTGTAGGGGTCGTGTAATAAAATCAAGATATGGTACTACACTGTATATAAAAAATGTGATTAAACTGATAGTATGGGACTTACTTCACTGTAACAGCCTTGTTTAAAATGTTCAAACAAACGTTGTTTTATAAGGCTTTAAACGTTTGCTTGATCCGCGTGTATTCTAAATATTGTTTATTGTGCCCAAATATTGCTCAATCCAATTTTATCGAATGTTTTTACTCTGCGATAACCAATGCCGGTGATGGTATGTTATTTTGNCTAAAAGTATCAAATGCAGTATGGCGTTTCTGGCAAATGTGGGCACCCTTGTTTGTTTAGCAGGAACTTAAAATTTCATGGTTACCCTAAACATATAATTATTCAAAGATTTATGTACCAACTGCCTTTTTTAAAAAAATGTGTTAAAAAAGACTTGTGACTAAAGATTGTAATTTGTCTGGTTTTCCGATGAATGATGACATCACTTGTGTGTCTATATTTTCTTTTCTTCTTCATATACATGTATTGTACAAGAGCTCATTCTGGGGCATTGGCGTACAAGAAAAAGGGTTTTAAAATCGTTTAAATCAATTTGTAAGCAATCGCGATACATTAGCTTTGGGAAAAAAATCAGTATTTTCTTGAATGATAAGCCTTATATATTTTGGCTCTTCTATATTATTTCCAATGTTCACATTTCTATCGAAACATGTTACTTCATAACATTAGGGACATTTCATTGGCAGTAAGACGATCAGTGGTAGAAGAAGTAAACGTTAAGAATGAAACGAAATAAAAGCAGTACGGTCATACAAGTGTTCAATTGTAATGATCGTTTCCTTGTTGATCAATGCATGTTCCTTTATGAAAGCTTTTTCAATAAATAGATAAAGTGTAATGGATAGTTTCATAGTTTCCTTCTTTTTTTATTTACCCTAAAAATACATGTTTGATCTAACTGATTAAACACAGTTGTATAACTTCCTGTCTGTTAAGATTCCCTCCCTTTCAGATGCAATATAGTGGTATATAGTGGTATATGACTGAACTATAAACTGAGTTTCATCTTTTTAATCACAAGTGTGTGAATTCTATATAAAATTAGGAGAGATTGAAAATCAATGTCATTTTCCTTGCATGATGTTTTTGCAAAATCTCAGCCTTGTAAAAGCAAACTCTCATCACTGTAGACAATTACAGTTTAATGTTTGTATTTTTCGTGGCAATTCGAAATAACTTTGACTGTATTCCTGTGACTTATTCAAAGAGCGAACAACTGCAGTGCCTTCAGCGCTTTGATATATAATGTCACCAATATGTTCATCACAGATTGATATCGATTGCTAGCGTCCATCTTAAACACGATAATGGTAACGTTAATACTGACACCGGGTGGGATATATCTAAAGTAGATTTATTTTTATTCAAATATCCGCACATTGTATACACATCTAAAAAAATCAAGGTATGGTTGTATATAAAACATGTAAGTAAACTAATAGTATGACACGAGTCTATGTGACTTATTTCACTGTACCAGCCTAGCTGGAAATTTTCATACAAACGTTGTTTTATAAGGTTTTATTTTATGCTTTCCGATGGTTTATAGAGAAATATAAGTGGACATGGTGAATTAAAACTGATAATTAACTGTTTCATACGGCGAAAACTGTCGACAATTTTCATTGTTTTACCGGAACTGTTTTGTTTTCCAAAACAAAATACAAACATAATCAATTGTAAGCATTAAGTTAACATAATATCTGTTGGATTCGGTGGAATATCAATTTGAATTCCCTCTAGATCTTAGAAAAAAATATTTTTTTCTATGACCACTCGTGAATTAAAATCGATATTACACTAAATCTTACAAATATCCTACGTGTAAACGTATGATTGATCCGCTTGTTGGAGTAAAATTGTTTGTTCTGCAAAATATTGCTTAATCCAATTTTATCGAATACGTTTAACTTAAAACCTAACTAGGCCGTTTTGACCAAAGTGGGCCGTTTTGACCAATTATGGGGCCGTTTTGACCAACAGTTGGGCCGCATTGACTAGGGGACGTTTTGACGAGCTTGCTAAATCTGCAATGCCCAACCACAGGCGCTCGATGGCAATGACTCAATCATTCGACTATCCGTTGTGATTTTATTTTTTTTTAAATGCAGTTGCAGCCTTGATTTTTATAAACCTGTTTATTATAATGCATACACATACTAAAAGTTAGTTCGACTATGTATATTCATATTGACAAGGTAAGCCACTCGCCATTTTTAAAAAGCAACGGAAGTGCCTCATTACCCATAATAACATCGCTGTCACCTCGCTCGCTTATTGAAATGCGCACGCAGGCCAATCCAATTTTGAAGGATGGGAGAGTCCACTAGGCATAAATGGGTTAATGTCAGGTTTGCAATGAGAGAGACCATGTGAACTGTAGCGTAACCCGAAACCACAACACAATATCTCCGAACGACGACACAGTAATATAATTGAGAACACAGTCTTATATTAAGTTAATTCCAATTTATTTCTGTTTAAAATAATAATTATTATATGATGTAATTGAATTTTTATACAAAGTTTCCAAATAGTATCATTTCAAAGTCTTAAACAATAATTGTCAGTTTTAATTTTATGAATTCAGCAATAAGTCTAAATGTTCTGATACAAGCTAATTTTCAAAAATGAGCTGAACTCTCCAAAGTACATAAAATACGGCCCTTTTTATATCTAAAAACCACAATCCTACGTTGCTCTAAATATAATACTTTGTGATACAAACAGGTGTATAATATCCTGTAATAAGTATTATTCTATTATTACATCAAAACGGTCATCTTCGTGTCAACAAATGTCGATTTCCCAATGGCTTTAACAGGTGGTTTTAACATTCAATCATTTCATTTAATTCCGTCATTTAATCCTTCGTAAACTAGTCTTCTTCTTCTTCTTCCGATACAGAACTCCTTCTAAAAAGAAGATTTTGTGCCGGCGCCTATTGGTTAAGGGGTGAATAAAAACTGTACAAAGGTGCTCAGTTGGGTGTTAATTTAAAATTATTTACATTGGCATAAATAAATGTAAGGACCCATCACTTCGATGTTTATATCGACTATGAAAGGCTTATTTATAGAACCTTAACGGCGTTGTTGAGTGAAGTCTAATATTTTAACTTTTTTCCCTGATGGACATCTGTTGACTTAACAGGAAGCGCTTCTGCGCTTGGAACATTCCCAATGTATTGTTTCTTTACGAGATTCTTTACGAGACTTCTTTTTGGTGTAGGAGTACCCNGCAAATGTCCTACCTGTCATTTCTTCTGGGGGGCAATTGTCCAAATGTTCATTTTTTCAATGGGGGGCTTATGCCCTGGGGGGCTTATGTACTACAATTATTTTCGGACGTCTCGTCACTCAGTTTAGTTTGATAACTAAAACAACAGCGTACCGGACATTAGTTTATTTAAAAACTCAAAGCTATTCAAACCGTCTCGTTAATACAATGGAATGTTAACCATTTTTTATATTAAGTAGAAATTACGATTTATTGGGAAAAACAAAAAACAGGAAAAGTAGTCTGGGCTAAAGAGTGGGAGCCGGTATACTTAGTATTATATTGAGTTTTATACGAAGGATATTTGTAGAGCAAGTGTTCATACATCCATTTCTATAGGAATAACAAACGCGCCTCGTAGTGCGTTGACTTGACTGATCGCATATTTAACCCGCACTTGCTATATACGAATATGACAATGGTTTCGTTTGCGAAATGTCAGACCATTTCAAATCTTTTTACACTGTGATTCAATACGGGCAATTTCAATAGGCAAGACTTAACGGCATATTTTTCATTACCTTCACATGGAGAAATATCGTTTATGTTTATATGGTCCGAGAATTGATTTGATTTTGAAAGCGTTCACTGTGTGGAAACAACCGGTGAATGACAACCTGATCATTTCACTTTAACTTTACGGAAATGTTTGGTAATTTCACTCTCAGTTATAACGAACTTCTACACCCCAATTGGGAGCTGTTATATCGTTTCGTTTCGCATGAAACGTTAATCGTTAGTGTAAACTTCGAACTGTTAAACAATTTAAACCATTTATGCCTAGCGTCTAGAAAAAAAAGGCCTTGGCAAACAGCGTAGACCCAGGTGAGACGCCGCATGATGCGGCGTCTCATCAGGGTCTGTGCTGTTTGCTTAAAGGAATTTCCGTAAGAAATATGCTAATATAGAAATAAATATACTAAACATCCCTAATTTTGGAAATAAATTGATCCAATTTAGAAGGATGGGAGAGTCCACTAGGCATAAATGGGTTAAACCCACTCATAAAATGATAAGAAGACCGTACACTAAAATCAAGAAATATTCTCTATATGGTTTTTCATCATAATATATTATGATTTTCGTGCTGTATAAATGTAAATTAAAGTTTCGGTAATGCTTTTCCATATAATTTAAAAGTTAAAACATGTTGATATTTTCGGGTTACGTTTCACTATACAAATACTTTATATTTGTTTCGCTTATATTACATTACAAACAAATTGATAAAACGTAAATTCATTTGAAAATGAGGAATAGACCATTTATTAAACACATAGTTTTATCATATTTCAATTGCCTTTAAACGATTTCTTATAAGTGAAGTGTCCTCATTCCAACCCTTAAGAAATTAGCCCATATCAAATGTTTACCTTAGATATGTGCATTAAGCCGTCTGTGTACATAAAGTCCTGTTCTTAAATTTCTCCCATCGCAAGACTTGTTTAAATAAGCCTCGTGAAAAGGGGGTTTAATGCATGTGCGTTAAGTGTCGTCCCGGATTAGCCTGTGCAGTCCGCACAGGCTAATCATGGACTACACTTTCCGCTTTTATGATATTTTTCGTTTAAAGAAAGTCTCTTCTTAGCGCAAATCCAGTTTATACGGAAAGTGTCGTCCCTGATAAGCCTGTAAGAACTGCACAGGGTAATTTGGGACGACACTTTACGCACATACATTAAACCCCCTTTTCAAAGAGCGAGACTCAAATACAAATGGTAAACCCACGCAGACATTTCTTTAATTTATTAACTGCTCTTTAGAAATTTACTTCAACGGAGTTCAATTAAGCATACAATTCCCCTATCATTTTATTTCGATCTTTTGAAATCTATTTCGAAACACGTATGACTATTTTGTAATACAATGTATACATGTACAATGAGATCTAACCGTTTATGGCGTTTAAACTCAAAACTATCCGTGGTTACAAAATGCCAGCCAATACGTTCTTTATGAAATCGATTTCGTATTAACAACTTCTCTAAAATTTCGGACACCCCCGTTTTTAGCCAAAATAATTATTTTTCGTGACTAAGTTTTCGGCCATATTGTAACGTAATACATGGATTATAATGGGTCGACACCTATGGCAAAAAAATCAAATGTAAACATTATTGTATAACAGACTTCAAATGTAAAGACAGTTTTGCATGATTAGATTAAACCCCATTGTCGGTTTATCAAAGATCATACATAACAGCGATCAGAGTGCAAGGTACAATAAAGAATATCAAATAAAGCTAAAAACCAAACCCACTTCATAACCAACCCCTGTATGTCGATAATCCAAACTGAGTTGGATTATTCAAACCGAAGAAAACAAAATGNGTCTTCAGTTGAATCGTCTAAAACAGTAACATTAAAATCACACAATACATCATCCTTCACCAGAAACCCAACCCCGCCAGATCCGTTCCGCGCCCTTATATGTACCGTACTCCTATTTCTCCCAAACCACTTGTACCCCTCAATATTAAGTGTCTGATCTCCCGTAAAATGCGTTTCAATAATACCTATAATGTCAAAATTTTGTTCAAAAATGCATGTTGATCGTACACCGTGATTTTCTGAGTTTCTATCAACACTCCACCCGTTGACATTCCAGCAACCCGCTACTACCTAACGACGCCACCGGTCGCCACTATCTTGGTTGCTAGCACGGTTGTTGTATCCCCGGGCACCGCCTCTGGCATCGACCCGGGCACCGCCCCGGGTACCGCCCCGGGCACCGCCCCGAGCACTACCGCGGTCGCCAAAAATGCTCCTGTGTTCTATGTTTTCCGCAGTCTGCGAGCGCGCCCTATCTGATCTGTCCGTTCCAGGGTTGCGCGCACCTGCTCTCTCACTGTCTCCGCGATTTCTGTAAGATGAGGGATCCACATTTATAGCATCGCTGGTCTGATGTCGTTCGTTCGCATTGTTGCTTCTCACAACTCGACCGCCACGGAATGCAATGCACCCATCCCCTCTGTTCACCGCGTCGACTACAGCACGCAAGTTAGAATTCCACATCCGCTCAGCGTGTGACTGGTCCGGGTGGATGTAAACATTACTCAAACTAGAATTCCGGAGCAGGCTCTTAGCTTTCAGGACTTTTTCCTTGTCTTCAATTGTTTCAAGCGTGGCGATGATGACACCCGGTCTGGAATTTGTGCTCGTTTTTCGTATCGCCGAGTGCACCTGCACCCCTGAAAGTTTGAGTTGATCTCGAAACATGTTGTTTATCTTTGTGCGAACGTTCTCTCCCGAGTGTTCCGGCATATCTCGAATAACTAAATTGCAGGAGTTCCCGCTGGTGCCGGAACGTTCTTTGCTCACCATGGATTCTTGTAGAGTTTCAAATGTCTTGCTCATGTCTTCAAGATCTTTCGTCACCTCGGTCCTGAAGTCCCCGACTCTGTCGTCCACATCCTTCCGTAGCCGATTTAACTCAGTGGTGAGTCTTCTGTCAATCAATTGGGCAACTCTATCTGACAGTTTTTTCTCAAGACGTGTCTCCAACTGGTCTATTCGATCGCCCAACGCCTTCTGGTGGGTGTTCACTGAGCTTTCAAACTGATTCATCCTGCTGTGGATGCTCTTAAGATCCCCCGATATATTCTTGAGCATCTCCATGACACTAGCCCCAAGCTGGTCTCCACCACCAATCGCAGAAGTTGCAATCGCAGAAGACACAGACGTAGAAGTCGCATATGTCACAGAAGACGCAGGGGTCACATTCACATTCACCGAAGTCGACGACGCCACAGAAAAAGTCGTAGAGGGCGATGACGTCATAGAGGTCGCCGACGTCATAGGAGTATCATTCACAGAAGTCACTGAGGACGTAGAGCGCGTAGAGGACGCAGACGTCAGGGAAACCGCAGACGTCACCGGAGTATCATCTGCACCAACCCCCGAACCACTTTGCACTTTATGAGTTTTAGATACAGGCGTTCTCCCGTAAAGCGATCTCCGTGCCTGAGCAAGAATGCGACCCGATGCATTATTTCCACTACACCATTTCTTCGGTGATATACTATCTGCTAATTCAGGAAGTGACAAGTGTCTTTTACGACGGCTTGGTTCCCCTTGCCTGAAGAAATATCAGTACCAACAGAATTTACCACAGGTTGTGAGGTCATTATCGCCTCTACGTAGTTAGCGGCCTCTGCAGATAATGCACTTATAGCACTCATAGTAGGTCAACCAGAAGAACTGCTATGCAGCGTCGCCAAATGTAAGAAATGTTCGCAGAGTCCCTTTTTCTGATGTCACCCCACAGACCTGACTCACCGCTCAATCCGCCCGTGCGCGTATCGCAAATACCCCTTTTGTCGAGTTGTATCAAGGAAATGCGAATTCCTTTCCTCAAAAATACACTTTTATTACTTCTCATAAACTTGTTTACTTGCATGAACGTCATATGAATGTACTGCAGAGCTAAAGACGATTGCAAAATAGGACTTTCGAGCTGGGATTCGTAGGTAAGGAAACTTCTAGATGACTCTGGGGTTTCAGATGTATTTTTATTTTCTAAAAATATTTATAGTTCTTTGTCTTTTAAGAACATGTATACTATATACAATATTATCACATTCTATGTACACTTTTACAATTACTATTGTCTATTCATGATTTTTCGATATTTTGCATGTAGAAGGAAATTTGTTACACGCTTTAGGATTTTTGCATCCTCGTTAAGCATGAATATTTAGATTTTTGCATCCTGGTTAAGTATTCACAATGAGTGCATGACTAGCTGTACTTGTGAGTGAATGATTGACTTAGAGTAATTACGGGTATTCACAGTGTTCTATGATCACTATTTAATTTAGGGTGTTATTTTGTTTTGATTTTTTAGATTGTAAGGTTTCAAAATAAATATGTTTGATGCCCAATGAAGGGTTATTTTAGGACCTTCATCAAAAATACATACCGTATTGTGTGACCTTATTGTTTATCGACGATACACGTTTTTGCTAAAATACTACATTAACAAATTACAGCGCTTACTCTCTCCAACGCAAATAATTGCTTGCTTAAACCAGACTGCAAGGCGAAGGTGTATCCTAATTTTATCNATAAGGGCTCATGACACTTATTGTTACACCCTCGCGTAGTATAACATCTTAATGTCAACTCTTTCTTCTTCGGAACAACAGCGGGTCAAGACGAAGTGAACGTAATTTATTTGCGAAGCAGATCGACTCAAGCAAGATAAACTCAATAAATATGCATGTTTATGTAAATAGAGGTCAGCATGATATTGTCAACGTGTTCACACTAAACAAGACAATATGTTTACTTAATGTCACCATCATTTGAGTAATTTGATACACCAACACCTCAATCATCCAGTTGTGATTGTAAGCATGAGCACACGTATGATAATGTTATTTTTTGTTGAACGTTGTTTGTTTGGAGGACTTAAGTCAATTCAAACGCACAACTTATTGGTTTAGTCTGTTTATTGCTAGTCCTTTTAATAACAATGATACTAATAAACACGTAGATTTTTTTGCCATTTAGTAATAAAAAAACATGTTTTCACCACAACCAAATTATATGATAGATGTTACAAATTACAAACGATTGCTTTGATAAATAGTGTAGTAATATAACTGAATAAGTAAAATACCGTATTAAAAGATATAGCCATACTGACCCTGAGTAAAATCCTAAAACCTCAAGCATTACTCATTACCAGAAACCTGAACATTTTCCTGACATACATATTTGTCATATTATTCAAAAAAGATATTCCTCATCTCAGTTAAAAGGGGGTTTAATGTATGTGCGTAAAGTGTCGTCCCAGATTAGCCTGTGCAGTCCGCACAGGCTAATCAAGGACGACACTTTTCGCCTAAAATGGATTTTCGCCAAGAAGAGTATTCCTTCAAACGAAAAATACAATAACACCGGAAGGTGTCGTCCCTGATTAGCCTGTGCGTACTGCACAGTCTTATCTGGGACGACACTTAACGCGCATGCATTAAACCTCCTTTTTACAGAGCGAGGCTCATATTCCTCTTCTGCGTCTCTTTACAGGCGCCGATATGTCGTCATTTCTGTGGGCATATAACGAATTCTACAGACGGAAGGGGGCGAACAAGACAGAGTAAGAAGTCCACCTACTTTTAACATTTGAGTGTGCATATTGTCCTTTAATCGGTTAATAAATCCTATTATTTTTATATTAATTTGTATACATATATTTGAGTCGCGCTCCGTGAAAAGGGGTTTAATGCATGTGCGTAAAGTGTCAACCCAGATTAGCCTGTGCAGTCCTCACAGACTAATCAGGGACGTCACTTTCCGCTTTTATGATATGTTTCGTTTCAAGATAGTCTCTTCTGAGCAAAAATTCAGTTTAGGCGAAAATTGTCTTCCCTGAATAGCCTGTGCTAATCACAGGCTAATCTGGGACGACACTTCACGCACTTGCATTAAACCCCCTTTTCACAGAGCGATGCTCATTTGTATCTGCTTGACGGGACATTTTGATGCGAACGTTGTCATTACAGATGTACTGGCATAAGGTCAAACGGCAAAGTACAAAAGCGCCGCACATATAACATTGCAATGTCTTTTAACTGTTGCTATTAATCAAACTGACACAAATATAATAATATGATACACTTTTGGGTACTCAGTAAAGATAATTGTAACTCATATTCCCAATAACCATACAAATGAGTCGTGTTCTGAGAACACTGGGAATAATGCATGTGCGTAAAGTGTCGTCCCAGATTAGCCTGTGCAGTCCACACATGCTAATCAGGGACGACACTTTCCGCCTAAATTGGATTTTTGCTAAGAGGAGACTTCATTTAAACGAAAAATGTCATAAAAGCGGAAAGTGCCGTGGACTGCACAGGCTAATCTGGGACGATACTTTACGCACATGCATTATGCCCAGTTTTCTCAGAACACGACACAAATATCAATAAACAACGCACATGCGTTTCGTTACACGAATGAAGTCGCTCTAGTTCGAGTGTTGACTCGGTATTTTTAAATTGATACTTTAAGTTCAAACATATACATGAGTAAAATAATTACAAAGTTGACAGCGGCAGCCATCTTCAAAACGGTTTATGCTCATAAAAACCCTTTTTTTGTAACAAAAGATGACAACATATTGAGACACATACGACGAGGCCTTTGTGGAGTTGTGTTTCGCTAATCATAGTAAATATATCGGTGCTGCGGATGTATTCTTAATATTTTTTGAATAACGTGACATATTTGTTTTTAAAAATCATTTTGTCAAGGTTTATATTCATATATATACAGTTTAACTTTAACATACATTATGTCGCCAAGCAGTGTCTTGTTGCAGTGAACACTGTCTTTTAAAACTTTGTCGTTGAACTATATTTTGTTGAGGGTTCCAAGTGAAAAGAACTTCTGCCATAACCAGATAAAAAGATGATGTCACGAATAGCAATCAGTGTAAGCCTCTTTCTGGGAAAAGTGGGCTTAATGCATGTGCGTAAAGTGTCGTCTCAGATAAAACCGTGCAGTCCACACATGCTCATCAGGGACGGCACTTTCCGTACGCTTATATGGAATTTTTCGTTTAAATTAATTCTTTCATAATCGAAAAAAACAGTTTAGGCGTAAAGCGTCGTCCCTGATAAGCATGTGCGGACTATACAGGCTTATCTGTGACGACGCTTTACGCACATGCACTATGCTCCCTTTTCCCAGAGCGATAACTCAGTGTTATGTATACTTGATCCTTTACAGAGATGCAGAATGCATCTCCAAGATCCCGGATGACTTGTTCCATTTATGGTTTCTTCTGCCGTCGGTAAATATTTATTATTGTAATGCCTTCCATTTTAAAGATACGTTTCATATACAGAGATATGCACACATATACAAAACACCAAATTACACAATCGACGAAAACAAGTTATAAAACCAGCTTTATGAAATGATCATTGTTTAAAAAAGTACTTTCTCCGTTATGTACTGTATTTTTTTTTTAAACAATCACTTATACTTGGTGCAAACGAAGCTGAGCCATTTTTTACAACATACCATTTCAACTATGATTACATAAAGCTTTCTTTGGTACATAAACTGGGTCAGCGTTGTTTTCAGCTAAGAATTGAGCATCGCTCTGTATAATGGGGGTTTCAACCGTTTAATGCATGTGCGTAAAACGTCGTCCCTGATAAGCCCGCGCAATCCGCACAGGTTAATCAGGAACGACACTTTCCGCCTAAACTGGATTTTCGTCAAGAACAGTCTTCCTTTAAACGAAATATATCATAAATGCGGAAAGTGTCGTCCTGATCAGCCTGTGCGGACTGCACAGGCTAATCTGGGACGATACTTTACGCACATGCATTAAACCCCCTTTTCACAAAGCGCGGCTCAATTAGATTAGGTTTTTGCAAAGCTGTGGAGAGCCGTATTACAAGTATTTTCGATGCTGCGGGGTTTCATTACCCATATCTAAGACATTTTCCCACCAAATCCGCTGAAAGAAAACACAGGTTTTACAAGTCATTCAGTGCATGCTTTCTGAATGAGTATCTCATTGTACAGGAACATAATCATCGTACGGTCAATGTACTCTTTTCACGCTGTTGTTGTTTTTTGTTTTATTTAATCCGAAACAATTCATAAGTTAAGTAAGATTCCCATTCCTTACCATTCCGACACGTTTTTAACACTCAACAGTAGATCTTTACGAAGTCAAACATATAAGTGTTATACATAATCATGAACATTTCGTTTTCGCAAATGTCTATTTCAGAGTCTGATGATACTCCTGCTGGCGTTCTCGTTTCACCGCAAAAACCTCTGCCTCTCATGCCTCGGTGGGCGCCCAGCGGCTGTTTAGTAAGTATCAATTGGAAAACAGTGCATACCTGAATGTGAAAAATAACTTAATGGATATTCATCGCTGCCATGGCAACTAAAGCAATGGAACCGTGATGTATTTCGAGCATCAGATTGTATTCGATGTTTTTCGGCGTACCTGTATAACTCAGACTTTGGCCTTGATTTAGATCTATCAACAGCAAATAAAATGTTTGAGATATGTCCCGCCTGTAAGCCGGAATGAAAACATCCTTATCTTTAATTGCCCATTTGAGTTAAATCCCCCAAAACACTTTTCTCGCTACGAAATTTCTTAGCGGGAACACAAAATTACAGCTCCAGCTAAGAAAAATCGTAGCGAGTAAAGTTGATACATGTAAATAGAGCGATTATTAAACGCTCATCACTTACTTGCTGATATGGCCAGAATGTGAGCAACATTAAACAAATTAGTAAAAGGAATAACGGGTATAAAACGGCGAAAAATACCTGTCTCGGCATGGACGTCGCCATCTTGACTATTTCGTGATTACCCCCCTCTGTTGCTACTAAGACTGTGCTTTATACGGCAGAAAGATCATTTAAAAAATATAGAGAATATTTGTGCGAAATTAATATATCTTAAAACAAGATGTGTTTGTGAAACACTATGTCCCGCCGATTATTTGACCTTGACCTTGAAGGATGACCTTGACCTTGACCTTTCACCACTCAAAATGTGCAGCTCCATGCATGCCAAATATCAAGTTGCTATCTTTAATATTGCAAAAGTTATGGACAATGTTAAAGTTTGTCACGAACAAACCAACAAACGGACAGGGCAAAAACAATATGTCCCTCAGTATAGACTGGGGGACATAAAAATCCTTGCTGAGCTCATTTGTTTGACAATAATAACATCCCAATGGTGAGCTATTGAAAACTATGTAATCGATCTAATCGATTCTTACCAACAGACTTGGTTCGTTCGACAAAAGCGGGTAATTCGTGTTTTGTTACTTAGAAGCGTATCCTTATAGATTATTTTTCCTAATCTATTCTATACACATGTCACCAATGCGACGGCAAATAAACTAGCAGACACAAGTACATTGCTTTTATATGAATCTCGCTCTGAGAAAACGGGGGTAAATGCCTGTGCGTGAAGGTCGTCACAGATTAGCCTGTGCAGTCCGCACAGGATTATCAGGGACGACACTTTACGCTTTCATGGTATTTTGTTGTTTCAAAGAAGTCTCCTATTAGCGAAAATCCAGTTAAAGCGGAAAGCGTCGTCCCTGATTAGCCTGTGCGGACTGCACAGGCTAATCTGAGACGACACTTTACGCACATCCATTTAACCTCCTTTTCACAGAGCGATGCTCATATCAGTGTGTTAATTGTCATAATTTTCGATTTGACAGTCCGATGGATATCTTGGGCAAGTCCAACCGGATGTCGTATGCGGCAGCTTGGGGCGCCGTTACATTTCTGGCGTTTGAGATGGTTTTCGGGAAGACGGTCATAGTGAGCCTTCAGGGTCCGACATACGTTACAAGTAGGTGCCTGGACAATCTTAGAAAAACAGTTTACAATTATATTTATTTTAAACAACGTTATCAGAACAGAAAATGGCCAAAGTGTTGTTTGTTTCAAAGCTTAAAAAAACACTCGAACATGCTATGACTGTACTGCAACATTCCAAGATATCAGGCAAATGTTAATAGTATTAGACAATATGAGTCGCGTTCTGAGAAAACTGGGCATAATGCTTGTGCGTAAATTGTCGTCCCAGATTAGCCGGTGCAGTCCGCACAGGCTAATCAGGGACGACAATTTCCGCTTTTATGGAATTTTTCGTTAAATGATGTATCTTCTTAGCGAAAATCCAGTTTAAGCGGAATGTGTCGTACCTGATAAGCCTGGGACGACACTTTACGCACATGCATTATGCCCAGTTTTCTCAGAACACGACACATATGATACATCTTGCCCATGGGACTTCTGTCGAAATGCAAAAGAGCCTTTAATATATGAGCCTCGTTCTGGGAAAACTGTTCTTAATGCATGTGCGTAAAGTGTCATCCTAGATTAGCCTGCGCATTCTGAACAGGCTAAACAGGGACGACACTTTCAGCTTTTAAAGTATTATTCGTTTATAGCAAGTCTCTTCTTAACGAAAGTATATTTATATGCAGAAAATTGTATCCTTGATCAGCCTTTGCGGACTGTACAGGCTAATCTGTTACAAGTCGACACTTTACGTACATGCAATAAGCCCGGTTTTCCCAGAACGATATAAAGCGTAAGATTGATCAATAGTTTTTACATTTCTAATGAAAGAGCGTTGTAAGGCGATAATCGGCTTACCCGAGTCGTGTTCTGAGAAAACTGGGCATAATGCATGTGCGTATAGTGTCGTCCCAGATTAGCCTGTGCAGTCCGCACAGCCTAATAAGGGATGACAATTTCAGCTTTTATGGAATTTTTCGTTTAAATGATGTCTCTTCTAAGCGAAAATCCTGTTTAGGCGGAAAGTGTCGTCCCTGATTAGCCTGTGCGGACTGCACAGGCTAATCTGAGACAACACTTTACGCACATGCATGATGACCAGTTTTCTCAGAACGCGACTCAAATGCGCTAGGCTTCTTCATCGAATAATTAATAAAATGAGTTCATTGGGTGCTTGGGAAAGTCTTTGCGGAATTGCAACCAACGAAACGGCGCGATATTATATTTGCAATTGAGCGATGATGCTTTTATCATATTAACCACTTCCGTTGAATTAAACAATGGTCTCCTCAATTGTTTGGAAGAGTAGTTAAATTGTACGTCTGATATTATACGTCGGCAGATGAAAATCTAAATTCTTAAAAGCGGACTTTTGATGGCCAATTATCCCACAATTGGCTACTTAATGTAGTGGTACGTGTATATTGGGTTGTGTCAATGTGTGGCGGTTGAATTGTACTACGGTGAAACCATTATTATTCGTCAAACATTAATTTTCGTCTATTTCGGCAGTAGATTGATTGACGAATTTAAGTTTCTAACGAATAATTATGACCAATGTTTCAACAAAATTAAGACTGAATTACCGTTGACATGAGACATTAAAATCCAACGTTATCCACGCATACTCACTGTGTACTTAACTGACACGTGACATTTTTCGTTTCAGTCTTCAACAAGATCCTGTCCATATTGGTGATAGGAGTGGGCTACTTTCCGATGTTTGCAGCCCTCGCATTGGACTCCCTTGTCAGTCGTATTGTGGCCGAACTATACGCATGCGTGCTGTTAGGAGTCAACATTTACAAGATTACTGAATGTGACTTCATACCAGTAAGTTGCATACGCATACAGCGAACAACACAGTAATGTGTATCGTGGAAAATGCAGATCTTCTTGCGTTATGTTCATAAATATGTTTAATTAACAGGGGGTGATTGTTCATCCTTTCAGCTGATTTCCTCCCTTTCAATGTTTGACTTATTTTACAAATAATAATTATTTTTGCTGGAGCTATATACAAATGAAGAGTTCAGTTAAACCATGTATGTAAGGGAGTAGGCATCCCCCCCCCCCTGATGTCGTTCTTAAATCACACCCTGATTAAGAACGATGGCCCTTTTAACCCATGTATGCCTAGCGTCTAGAAAAAAGCCATTGGCAAACAGCGTAGACCCAGATCAGACGCCGCATGATGCGGCGTCTCACCAGGGTCTGCGCTGTTTGCTTAAAGGAATTTCTGTAAGAAATATTCTAAATATAGAAATAAATATACTAGACATCCCTTATTTTGGAAATAAATTGATCTAATTTAGAAGGATGGGAGAGTCCACTAGGCATAAATGGGTTAATAACGCATGTGATAGAGCCATAGATATGAAAAAAGTTCAATGTATACACATTTCATCAGTGCTATTTTTCCAGACAGCCCGCCTTATTTTGATTGCCCGAGACCTTCCAAATCTCGTCTGCTTAGGCTACCTCTGTATCAGCATACCAGTAGGAATGGTCCAAGGCCTGCGCAAAAAGACATTGAGCATCTATACGTCATCGGAGAGGGTGTCCTTCCTTGACGACGAGAAGGATCTAGAAATGACACCAGAGGCGGAACATGTCCGGGAATTGTTGCGCCCTCCAAAACCGCCACCGTAATTAGTTGATAAAATTGTTTTTTCTTCTGAATTTCGCTCACTTGAATGAAAAAAAACTAAACTTTTGAATTAATATGTTTTACTGTTAACAAAATATGCAATTGCATACTGTCGTCTTTGTTTGGTTTCTTGTTATATTTTTAAACATATTTTGCAACTATAGACATTTGAGATTTTCAAAAGAAAGTAGATTCCGTTAATTATGAAATCTTTGGGTTACTTATGAAATATTTAGGTTACTTAAGAAATATGCGGGTACTTATGAAGTATTTAGGTTACTTATGAAATTATGCGATTAGAATGTTCCTGATTGCGTTTAACAAATTGCAGTGCCTGGAACATTTAATTCATGTAAATTTGGCAAATGCAAGACGAATATTTCCTCATGTGTGGCCGTATAAATAAACGCCTTTTACTTTCAAGACCTGCCCCACGCAACCTAAAGGAGAAGGCAGCCAGGATCACAAAATCAGTGGTGAACAATGTCTTCTATCAGAACAAACACAGTAAGAATATTCATTATTGTCATCTATCAGAACAAACACAGTAAGAACATTCATGACCATGTCATCTATCAGAACAAACACAGTTAGAACATTCATTACCATGTCATCTATAAGAACAAACACAGTAAGAACATTCATGACCATGTCATCTATCAGAACAAACACAGTTAGAACATTCATTACCATGTCATCTATAAGAACAAACACAGTAAGAACATTCATGACCATGTCATCTTTAAGAACGAACACAGTAAGACCATTCATGACCATGTTATCTATCACAACAAACACAGTAAGAACATTCATAACCATGTCATCTATCAGAACAAACACAGTAAGAACATTCATTATCATGTCATCTATAAGAACAAACACAGTTAGAACATTCATTTCCATGTCATCTATCACAACAAACACAGTAAGAACATTCATTTCCATGTCATCTATCAGAATAAACACAGTAAGAACATTCATTACCATGTCATCTATCAGAACAAACACAGTAAGAACATTCATTACTATGTCATCTATAAGAACAAACACAGTAAGAACATTCATGACCATGTCATCTATCAGAACAAACACAGTAAGAACATTCATTTCCATGTCATCTATCAGAACAAACACAGTTAGAACATTCATTACCATGTCATCTATCAGAACAAACACAGTAAGAACATTCATTATCATGTCATCTATCAGAACAAACACAGTAAGAACATTCATTTCCATGTCATCTATCAGAACAAACACAGTTAGAACATTCATTACCATGTCATCTATCACAACAAACACAGTAAGAACACTCATTACTATGTCATCCATCATAATGAACACAATAAGGACATATGACCATGTCATCTATCAGAACAAACACAGTTAGAACATTCATTACCATGTCGTCTATCAGAACGAACACAGTAAGAACATTCATGACCATGTCATCTATCAGAAAAAAACACAGTAAAAACATTCATGACCATGTCATCTATGAGAACGAACACAGTGAGAACATTCATTACCATGTCATCTATCAGAACAAATACAGTAAGAACATTCATGATCATTTCATCTATCAGAACAAACACAGTAAGAACATTCATGACAATGTCATCTATCAGAACAAACACAGTTACAACATTCATGACCATGTCATCTATTAGAACAAACACAGTAAGACAATTCATTATTGTCATCTATCAGAACAAACACAGTAAGACCATTCATGGCCATGTCATCTATCAGAACAAACACAGTGAGAACATTCATTACCATGTCATCTATCATAACAAACACAGTGAGAACATTCATGACCATGTCATCTATCAGAACAAACACAGTAAGAACGTTGATGACCATGTCATCTATCAGAACAAACACAGTAAGAACATTCATGACCATGTCATCTATCATAACAAACACAGAAAAAACATTCATTACCATGTCATCTATCTGAACAAACACAGTAAGAACATTCATTACCATGTCATCTTTCAGAACAAACACAGTGAGAACATTCATTACCATGTGATCTATCAGAACAAAGACAGTAAGAACATTCATTACCATGTAATCTATCAGAACAAACACAGTAAGAACATTCATGACCATTTCATCTATCATAACGAACACAGTAAGACCATTCATTACCATGTCATCTATCAGACAAACACAGTAAGAACATTCATGACCATGTCATCTATCAGACCAACACAATAAGAACATTCATTACCATGTCATCTATCAGAACAAACACAGTAAGAACATTTATTATTGTCATCTATCAGAACGAACACAGTAAGAACATTCATGACCATGTCATCTATCATAACGAACACAGTAAGAACATTCATTACCATGTGATCTATCAGACAAACACAGTAAGAACATTCATTACCATGTCATCTATCAGAACAAACACAGTAAGAACATTCATTATTGTCATCTATCAGAACGAACACAGAAGGAACATTCAAGACCATGTCATCTATCAGAACGGACAAAGTAAAACCATTCATAACCATGTCATCTATCAGAACAAACACAGTAAGAACATTTATGACCACGTCATCCTTCAGAACAAACACAGTACAAACATTCATGACCAAGTCATCCATCATAACGAACACAGTAAAAACATTCATTACCATGTCATCTTTCAGAACAAACACAGTAAGAACATTCATGACCATGTCATCTATTAGAACAAACACAGTAAGAACATTCATTACCATGTCATCTATCAGAACAAACACAGTATGAACATTCATGACTATGTCATCTATCAGAACAAACACAGTTAGAACATTCATGACCATGTCATCTATCAGAACAAACACAGTAAGACCATTCATTATTGTCATCTATCAGAACAAACACAGTAAGACCATTCATGACCATGTCATCTATCAGAACAAACACAGTAAGAACATCCATGACCATGTCATCTAGCAGAAGAAACACAGTTAGAACTTTCATGCCCATGTCATCTATCAGAACAAACACAGTACGAACATGCATTACCATGTCATCTATCAGAACAAACACAGTAAGAACATTCATGACCATGTCATCTATCAGAACAAACACAGCAAGACCATTCATTATTGTCATCTATCAAAACAAACACAGTAAGAACATTCATGACCATGTCATCTATCAGAACAAACACAGTAAGAACATTCATTATTGTCGTTGTTTCGACTTGAGCTCGCAGTTACATGTCTTTGGTTCGCATAAAACCACTGAGTAGGTAAATGGTATTTATATTAAAATAGATTCCTTTTATTTATATTCAATTTAAATCGTTAAGCTTTGAGGAAAATTGTACGCACACTTATATAGGTGGCGTTTGGAGCTCCGTTACATTGGTTTATAACCATACTCATCTATATCGCGTTCTGAGAAAACTGGGCATAATGCATATGTGTAAAATGTCGTCCCAGATTAGCCTGTGCAGTCCGCACATGCTTATCAGGGACGACACTTTCCGCCTACCCTGGATTTTCTCTAAGAAGAGAAACGAAAAATGTTATTAAAGCGGAAATTGTCGTCCCTGATTAGCCTGTGCGGACTGCACAGGCTAATCTAGGATGACAATTAATGCACAAGCATTATGCCCAGTTTTCTCAGAACACGACTCATATATACTGACCTTTCCAAGGCAGTCGCTCAAATTTAATTAATGTCTGTGTGTTTTTTTTGCACTGGCTAATCTAGGACGACACTTAACGCACATACATTAAATCCCTTTTCACAGAGCAAGGTTCAAATGTTGTTTGTTATTGTTTAAAATTGTTTCTTGAACACTTATGTTTCAGAATACCGCTACTCCACACGAATTCTATCAGTGACCGTGATGGGACTGATGTTGCTGTATTTTGTACGTTCTTAATTTCGTTATTTCTATTCATCCTTTGCTTCTACTGCATCTATTGAGTCTCGTTCAGGGAAAACGGGAAGGGGTTTCGCTGCCGATCGCCATTGTCGCAAATGGCGACAAATTTTCAAAAGTGGCGACAAATTTGTCGAAGTGGCGAATTTCAGTACTGCCACTTTATTTGTAGTCTGTGCTTATCTGTATCACAAGAAAGCCCGGCTTAATGCATGTGCGTAAAGTGTCATCACAGATAAGCATGTGCAGTTGAGGCTAATAAGGGAGGACAATTTCTACTTGTATTATATTTTTCTTTGAAAGGAAGTCTCTTCTTATCAAAAAATCCAGTTTAGGGGGACAGTGTCGTCCCTGATTAGCTTGTGCGGACTGCACATGCTCATCTGGGACGATATTTACGCACAAGCAATAAGTTAAGTTTTCCCAGAACGCGGCTCTATTTTTGATACTACTACCCACAACTGCACATATTGCGATGTCTTGTTCATGTTCATCAACTTAACAACTTCGTTTACATGTTAACCGCTACTACGTGCGTTATACATTGCGCGTGTCGGTGTTTTATTCCACGATGAGTGGATTAATATACAAAGATCTTTGTATTAGTTGTATATTTTAATAAAGTGCCGAAAAGAAAATAGAAAATCATTGGTATTTACAGAAATAATACGATCAATAAATATATATAAGTTGGCTAAAAATCAGTAATACTATTTACATAGGTAGTGTTATGCACACATTGATTTTTTTAATGTTTGTCGTATATGTATAATGCTTCCGATCGTTTATATAGCAGTCTTGAATACACAATGCAGATTTATAAACAATTCCTCAGTCAGGATACAATGTACATGCTAGCCTCTCGCTATACGGAATGTTCGTTATATTTGGTTTAATATTTGAGACACAATTATAAAAATATATTCTTAGTTTAAACCTATTTATTTTAACTCGATTGTATCGAAAGCCTAAGGCTTAATTGAAATGCTCTCGAGTTCGTTTCCTGTGACCAGAACCAGTACTTGGTGTCTATGGTGAACCCGTGACTTCCCGGTCGCTAGGTGGACACCATATCCACTACGCCACGGCGACCTTAAAATAATAATATCTATATATAATATAATCTTAAACAAACGTATAATTTGTATACGCCTTCTGTACTTTATAGTTTTCCATGGAATTATTCGTCATGGTTCTTCCGCTTTTCGATATGTTGGAGAAAGGGTTTAAAGAAACGATTGAGATAATCGGACTGGAGACAACTGAAGGCGAGGAGGAGTGGATCACAGACACTAGGGACGAGATTCTATTGTTTCAAGATCTGCTCCTGAACGGACGCAGTATGTCGTATTGATTTGTTTGTTTGTTTGTTGTTTTTTGTTGTCTCTAATAAATATGTGTTGTTTCTGTCAGGTGTTTACCATACATCGTATAATAGCTGTTTATTTAAAATATAGTGAGATTGTTATTTCTGAATGTCATAATAAACAATCGACAACGAAACACTTAAATGATATCAAATTCATATTTGAGCCTCGCTCTGTGAAAAGGGGGTTTAATACTTGTGCGTAAAGTGTCGTCCCAAATTAGCCTGTGACGTCCGCGAAGGCTTATCAGGGACGTCACTTTCCGCTTTTATTGTATTTTCGTTTAAAGGAAGACTGTTTTTGACCAAAAATCCATTTAAGGCTGAAAGTGTCGTCCCTGATTAGCCTGTGTGGACTGCACAGGCTTATGTGGGACGACACCTTACGCAAATGCATTGGACCCGTTTTCATGAAGCGCATTCAATTATATGTTGTGACTGTCGGGTGTTTAAAGGGACTGTAAACCACGAATGACGAAAAAAGGTAAGTTCTAAAATACCGTATTTTTTTCAATTACTAGTTTATAATGATTTAAATATCACGACTGGTATATAACATTACTTGAAAAAAAGTAGTTTTTTATTTTTACTTTCTTTTTTTTATTTTTTTATTTTTACAGGGTATACCAGGTAACTACCAGTTAACTATAAATAACGCAAGTAGATTGATTATCATCGTCACGTGGTAAACCCAGGAATGCAAATTGTGCATTCGTAGTGAATTGTATATATTTTATATATAAAATGATCAATCTACTTTCGTTATGTATAGTATGTATATCGTTATGTCACCTATTTTCGCGATGTACTTTCGATTTCACATCGCGAAATTTTATTACTGAATATACTGAAAATATGAACTTTTTTCAAGTATTGTAATATACCAGTCGTGATATTTCAATCAATTTAAACTAATAATTGTAAAAAATACGGTATTTTAGAACTTTTCTTTTTTCCGTCACTGAATTTCGTGGTTTACAGTCCCTTTAAAATTCTTGGTAGACTCGTTTTTGATAGTGTAGTAAGAGAATGGTTTCTGAATTTGACAATTAAAAACCGACAACGAAACACTTAACTAATATCAAATACCGGAAATGTCGGTTCCGTTTTCAGTTTGCTTCATCGTGGCCTTGACCTTGGCAATAGCGACGGGAGTACTTACCATTTTGCACATGTTGACGTCATATAGGTGCGCAAAAATGTTATCTCATGTATTGCATGTTTGTTATGATATATTCGTGTGTTACTCGACTTAAATCTTTGTCGGCGTAGCATGAACGCCTGGATATGACCATTCATTTGTTATTATTTATATCGTGTCTCATGGAGAATCAAAATCAATGTTGACTCGTTGTCACTACGGACCTTTAACTATGCCTTCCAGTGTGTGTCCGTTAATTCAAACTCAAACAATTGTATTTAAGTAAATAAAGGCCACCGGACCAATAATACACAATATGCACACATAATATACAATCACATAGTTAACCTGTAACTATTTGTATCCTTTAGAATATATTTAAATGATACACATATAAATACAAAATTATTAATTAATGTTAATTAACAGATGGTATACAAAAGATGTGACGTTATTTGTAATTTTATCGTGAGTTTATCCCAGTAATGAATAAAAATCAGATACTGAATTCCAACCATGGTATCACTCAAAAAGATATTGGTGCGGATTTCGCTATATTTTAACTCATTTATGCCTAGTGGACTCTCCCATCCTTCTAAATTGGATCAATTTATTTCCAAAATTAGGGATGTCTAGTATATTCATTTCTATATTTAGAATATTTCTTACAGAAATTATTTTAAGCAAACAGCACAGACCCTGATGATACGCCGCATTATGCGAAGTCTCATCTGGGTCTACTCTGTTTGCCAAGGCCTTTTTTCTAAACGTTAGGCATAAATGGGTTAAACAAACGAAAAATGCATGAAATTCACAACAATAATAATATCAAAATGCTTTGCACTTTCAGGACCAATCTGCTAGCCCTGTATAAAGGCGATAACACTCACATCCCGCACCGTTCCACCTTGTCAAATGTGACCCTTCTGGTACGGACACTTTACACATCGTTATATTTGGCTTAGTCCACAAATACTATGTATTTTGCCATATCTCGTTCATCTTTATGTTGTAATTTAAGTGTTCTTTTTATCATTTAACGATTTATTTATTATATTTTATTTCATTGAGCTATGGTTCTTTAATGAAATTCGTGTAAATTATTTGGTTTAAATTGAAATGCTATGATGTTACATTTGCCCTCAGTGCGAAACACTAACTGGGCATAATGACTGTGCGTAAATTGTCATCCCAGATTAGCCTGTGCAGTTCGCACAGGCTAATCAGGGACGACAATTTCCGCTTTAATTGAATTTTTCGTTTAAATGATGTCTCTTCTTAGCGAAAATTCAGTTAAGGCGGAAAGTGTCGTCCCTGATTAGCCTGTGCAGACTGCACAGGCTTATCTGGGATGATACTTTACGCACATGCATTATGCCCAGTTTTCTCAGAACAATACACTAACGCTTTGCGCTGGCCACTCTGTTGAAACCGGTAAATTATAAATTGATGACAGTGTCTTTAAATCTACATATTTTAAGGTAAATAAAAATAAAAACAAATGTTATTGAATAATGGAATGAATATATGCAATTAACGGGATTTTGTTTTTGCGCAGCTCCAATCAACTCTCAAGATAAAAGCCACTTTGAAATGACTGTTGCTTTTACTGGAGAGAATAAAGATCATCTCACATTCTCATCATTAATTAAATTCAAAAGTGCTTCTTTTGCAACTGCTTTTATATGTTGTATTGTGGCTTCGTCTTTAATTCGTTAGAATAGAAACGTAATTCAACACAAAACAAACTTTTTATTAAGTTGTTATTTTGAGCTATTTACGTACATAAAGATTAACCCATTTATGCCTAGCGTCTAGAAAAAAGGCCTTGGCAAACTGTTTGCTTACCGGAATTTCTGTAAGAAATATTCTAAATATAGAAATAAATATACCAGACATCCCTAATTTTGTAAATGAATTGATCCAATTTAGAAGGATGGGAGAGTCCACTAGGCATAAATGGGTTAAGAAAAGAACGAACATCCTGTGTATGGGCTCAAATCCCAATAACCATAAATCGTTTTGACGATATATTTTTCTACATTTTAATTGCGTTCAGAATATTGTTCGTTCCTAAAAGCAAACTTTTGAAATCATGCACGTTTGTTTGAAAATTAATCAAGACATATTTTACAAGTCGACAAAAAGATATGAGTCGCGCTCTGTGAAAAGGTGGTTTAATGCATGTGCTTATAGTTTCGTCCCCTGATTAGCCTGTACAGTCTGCACAAGCTAACCAGGGATGACACTTTCCGCTTGTATTGTTGTTATTTTTTTTTTCGTTTTAAGGAACACCTTTCTTAGCAATAATCCAGTTTAGGCGGAAAATGTCGTCCCTGATTAGCCTGTGCGGACTGCTCAGGCTAATCTGAGACGACAATTAACGCACATGCATTAAACCCCCTTTTCACAGAGCGAGGCTCATATGAAGTGCATTTCTGTTGTCAGTTGGGGAGTATGAAGTATGCAGGGTTCCAGGTGGCCTACATCGGCTGGGGTAAGAGACATATCATGAATCTCGTTCTGGGAAAACTGGGTTTAATGCATGTGCGTAACGTTTCATTCCAGATTAGCCCGCGCATTCCGCACATGATAATCAGGGACAATACTTTCCGTTTTAATGTAATATTTCGTTTAAATGTAGTATATTTTAAACGAAAATACAGTTTAGGCGGAAAGTTGCGTCGCTGATTAGCCGTTGCGGATTGCACAGGCTACAGTGGGACGACACTTGAAGCCCATGACTTCAGCCCAGTTTTTCTAGAACGAGGCTCTTTTAAACACGTGCTGGGAAGTCGCGTTCATTTTGAATTAATGAATAAAATATTATTAATAAAAACGTGTTCTTTGACTAACCAATCACATAACGCCGTCAATATAAAATGAATTGTAAGAAACTAGTATTTATCTTGTTTAAAAGCGTGGAGTAAAATTATGTATAAATCTTGTCATTTCATTAAATGTCCATTTAATTTGTGTCTTATCTCCCCCACGGATTTCGATCAATAAACCTGAACTAATTTTCATTAACCCATTTATGCCTAGCGTCTAGAAAAAAGGCCTTGGCAAACAGCGTAGACCCAGATGAGACGCCGCATGATGCGGCGTCTCATCAGGGTCTGCGCTGTTTGCTTAAAGGAATTTATGTAAGAAATTTTCTAAATATAGAAATAAATATACTAGACATCCCTAATTTTGGAAATAAATTGATCCAATATAGAAGGATGGGAGAGTCCACTAGGCATAAATGGGTTAACTACTATATAAAATGCCTATAACGTTTCACACTTTGTGATCATCAAGTATAGTACATTTATTATCGTCGTGTAACGGGAATAACATATTTATTGATCTTGTCACTAGTGTGGACAAACATTAACTGATTGGATAATCGATTCACTAAAATAAATATAATATATTATCACAGGGCATATATACAATTAAATCGGAGGGCACACAGTTACACAACCTTATAAGAGATAACGTGACATGACATAGACAGCGACGTTTAAAAAGTCACATTTTTTATTTATCGCAGGCTACGCCTTGTTTACTATGTTATATAACGATTACAATTATTTTTATTTAAAACATGTGGTATATATCTTTTAGCTTTTAGTAAGCTACTGTTTGTTTCACTTAAAAAATATTTTGATGAAATGACGTTGCAACTGCAAGTGACATCAAGCTATGTAAACATTTTAAATGTTTGATGATTACGAAAAAGGTTAAAAAACTCGATTTCTTAAACTTAAATTCCTGACCTGTTTTATTTAAAAGATTATTAAATGTCAACACGTATCAGATCCTTTATATATGAGCCTCGCTCTGTGAAAAACGGGTTAAATGCATGTGCGTAAAGTGTTGTCCCAGATTAGCCTGTGCAGTCCGCACAGGCTAATCAGAGACGACACTTTCCGCCTTAACTTGATTTTCGTGAAGAAGAGGCTTTCTTTAAACGAAAAATATCATACAAGCGGAAAGTGTCGTTCATGATTAGCCTGTGCGGACTGCACAGGCTAATCTGGGGCGACACTTTACTTACATGCATTAAACCCCCTTTTACAGAGCGCGGCTTATATTTATGCGAGGCTCATATGTGTGTTTTATTTTGCAGGTTTTTTCTTGCATCTCCTCTTTTTCTTGATTGGCGCTGTGGCCTTGTGCGTACTAATTATTGTCTTGACCGAGGGATACACGCAGTGGTTACTCGATATTCTGAACACCGCTTGGTATGCATTGAGTTATTTATTGAAAGTACTTTTTAAAATGTTTGTTCAACTTCATTATTTATGCAGATTATCAATGAACTCTTATTTGTGTCGTGTTCTGAGAAAACTGGGCATACTGCATGTGCGTAAAGTGTCGTCCTATATTAGCCTGTGCAGTCCGCACAGGCTAATATCCGGGACGACACTTTCCGCCTAAACTGGATTTTCGCTAAGAAGAGACATCATTTAAACGAAAAATTCCATAAGAGCGGAAATTTTCGTCCCTGATTAGCCGGTGCGGACTGCACAGGCTAATCTGGGATGACAATGTACGCACAAGCATTATGCCCAGTTGTCTCAGAACACGACACATTGTATGTATGTGCCAATCCCTGCACAAGAATTATGAATATTTGTACAAAGTAATTTCAAGTATTGAAGTTTCCTTCCTCACTTCCAATAGACTGTATCTTGATATATTCGCAACATAAAAATCACATTTAACTTTCACTTTAAAGCCTCTTTAACGCTCACAATCAACGAAAACTGCGTAATACATTTCGTAAAATAAAGTTAACATATAAATATTCAGTGTTCCAAATAGCAATAGCCAAAATTTCAAAGTAAGATGTGCTCTGGTAACATAGATTTAACACGATACAAAATTCTCTTTTTAGCTCACCTGAGAACAACGTGCTCATGGTGAGCTTTTGTGATCGCCTTTTGTGCGTCGTGCGTCGTGCGCCGTCAATATTTACCTTGTTAACACTCTAGAGGCCACATTTATTGTCCAATCTTCATGAAACTTAGTCAGAACATGTATCCCAATAATATCTTGGACGAGTTCGAAAATGGTTCCGATTGGTTGAAAAACATGGCTGCCAGGGGGCGTGGCAGTTTTCCTAATATGTCTATAGTAAAACCTTGTTAACACTCTAGAAGTCAAATCGTTAGTCCAATCTTCATGAAACTTGGTCAGAACATGTGTCACAATAATATCTTGGACGAGTTCGAAAATGGTTCCGGTAGGTTGAAAAACATGGCTGCCAGGGGGCGTGGCAGTTTTCCTTATATGGCTATTGTAAAACCTTGTTAACACCATAGAAGTCACATTTTTAGTCCAATCTTCATGAAACTTGGTCAGAACATGAGTCCCAATAATATCTTGAAAGAGTTCGAAAATGGTTCCGGTTGGTTGTAAAACATGGCTGCCAAGGGGCGTGGCAGTTTTCCTTATATGGCTAAAGTAAAACCTTGTTAACACTCTAGAAGTCACATTTTTAGTCCAATCTTCATGAAACTTGGTGGGAACATGTGTCCCAATAAAAT
>VMBQ01003593.1:0-36333 GCA_007657795.1 Dreissena rostriformis | reverse complement strand
TGTTCTTGAACTCGTCTGCAATGAGAGACCATTCATCTGTAGTTGTTGGACATTTTATCACTTCATCTTTAAATTCCTCACAAATAGCCAGGCAAACCTCAGGAGTGAGACACGCTTTCGTATTCTTAGCCACTCTAAAGTTATACATTAGACTAGGGTTCTTATCTCCTGAAGCGAGATGTCTGATAGTAATGGCAAGTTTGACACCTGGTTCAAGCGCTTTCCTCCAGCTTGTATCTTTCTTCTGAATCCTAGGGCCAACTCTCTGGAGCAGCTCATCAAACATCGCTGGTTCCATCCACAAAAAATCGAAGAAGGAATTGGTGTCTTCCATTCGTAGTTCTCGCATTAGTGTGTCATACTGTCCAAACTGGAGCCTCCTATCTGCAGATAGCCATGGCCGTACCCATTGTCGTCTTTGCCTTCTTCTGCGCCTCCGCCTGTTTACTATCTGTGCAATTCTAAGTTCAGCTAACATTTGTTCTTGCTGAAGTAAAGCCAGATGAATCAGATCAGCATTAATACGTCCGTTCATGTTTGAAGTTTGGAAAGAAGTGAAAAGTATGTTTCAAACCAAAGATATGTATACATCATCGCCAAAATCGAAAAAGAAGCGTAATAAAATCGTAATATGATCGGAGACATGTTAGCGATATCTTCGTACAGTCGTTTAGGTCGGCGTAGCGTCGTAGTATGATCTTGAATGTCGCGGCAATAAACGCGGCCGCTGGTCGGCAACGGTCTGCGTAACATCGTAGTAGAAGCGTGTTAGCTGCGCGTTTGACGTAGGGGCATCGTAGAACGGTCGAAATGAAGACCATTATTTGCCAAATTGCTCGATTTAGACTCTCGTCGTAAAGTCGCAGCTCTGTGCGAACGGGGGTTACCAGACCACATCTAGCGTTGCAATTTTGGCTATTGCTATATGGAACAATGATTATTAATATGTTAACTTTATTTTACGAAATATATTACGAAATTTTCGAGTCTTGAATAGTGACAGACAATGACTGAAGGTGAATTTCCAGATAGGAATTTCTCCAAAACAAAACAGTGATTTTATTGGAGAAGAATTTAGGTGGGAAATATCTATAATTTAAAGATGGAATCTCTCATTCAATCATAAGAAAACATTGACAAACTTCATTTATTAAATAAAAATTTAAACAAAATATGATAGGAACTGAGACAGGTCACGGTCGCCATTTTTACTTTCGTTTTCATATTGAAATATGTTGTTTTTTTTATAAAAAAAGACATTTTACCATAAAAAGGTTAAAGTCAACTATTTGTTTGATAGAAAATACTTTCAAGAACCAGTATGTGCCGATTGTTAAATAACTTAAATACGATTAACGCTAAAATCACAGAAAACATAAGACAATTTATACACAATTTAGCGAAAGTTTAGCGACTTCATTTCGGATGAGTTTTGTCATTATGAGGCTTGCCGAATTAGTACCAAAAGTCTCAGAACATGCCAAATATAAGTCTCAAATGACTTTATTTTATTTTCAGGCCAGGCTTTATGATGACAATTATCCTAATGATTGCACAGAAATTGTCCGCAAAGTTTGTGTTTCTGCAAGGACGGGGTCAGTTCCTGGCAATTGACAATCGGTGAATACATTTTCCTCTGTGTTTCTTATCTTAAGAATAGTACAACAAAATTTTATCAACATTCTCAATCAACATGTGTTTTTCGCGAAATCCTATCTTTTTGCTGTTTGATACATTCTGCATATGTCTAACATATTTATTTAAAAAGAAAATTTCAGCGAGGTTTATTTCAGATTTGTCTTTCTCGTGTTATTTATACACTTTAGCTTGTAAATTCATTATGGGTAAAATCTTTTAAATTGCTCAGTTATAAAGATTACTGAACTATTAATTGTATGTTATTCAGCATTTTGTTATCAATGTTCTTCAAACAACTTAACTTTAAATAAAATTACAAACGCTTTCTATTCAGCTTTCCCTTCCCAATNTTTTTTTTCATCTGCGCCATCTGGACAAGGCGTTGCATGCACGCTATGGCCTTCATGGATGTCTGGTCTTGATACAATTTCTTCTCAAAACCCGTATCTAAAACTCATGCATGCTTGGCATATAATTTCCTTTCAAACACACCTTATTAAGTGTCCAGTATATTGTTCAAAATACACCATGTTGACTTAACAATTTGTTGCATGTGCTCTTTTTCAGTTATCGCTTTTTTATTTTGTTTCTTTCTTCTACAACATATTTATCGAAACTATAATTTGAGACGCTCTGCCTAATCCTTGTAAATTTGAACACGTTACCTTAATTTACTTTCAGACGTGTTCTCTTCATCTTTTCGTTCTTCATGTTCTTCTACAACGTCTTCATCGGGTTACTATCGTGCCTTATGCGGATCATTAAGTCTATCGTTATTGGGGCCATCTTCCTGCCGCGTCTCGACAACAGCGCCCTCCCAAGGAGGTTCCAGATGATGGATCCAGGTCTGCGTGTTAACATTTATGTTCTTATCCAAGGTGTTAGTTTGCTTCAATTTTATTTATGAAATAGGTTTGTTTATTTGATTCTCGTTTAGTGATTTAAGTACATCCCTGCAATACGGATATCAAGCATGTAAATAAAATCTATATTATGTTTAAATTCATTTTAGGTTGCCTAGTAATGCGTATGCGTCTGGTATTAACGTTCAATACATTCGCACATCAGAATTAGGTACTTTCCTGCAGATGTTTTCAAAGAGAACAGCATGTGACTGAGGCAGTACATGTTTTTCCTGATGCTATTGTTTCAGGATTCGCTGCCTATTGTGGTTTCTTACACGTGGAATGTGCACATACCCATCCAGTTATTCTTATGTTCGTACGGATATTAATGGCGGGAAAGAAGAAAAGAGATGAGGCCGTTGCTGACCCAGAGCGAGCTGGTATTGTACAAATTGGTTCTTTCTCTGCTTTGTACGTGTTTTTTTTTTCTCACGTCTTACGAAAGGAAGTTTTTAAACTATTTTACATCAATTATACGAAAGGGAGTTTTGAAACTATTTTAAATCCAATTATACGAAAGGGAGTTATTAAACTATTCTCAATCAATTATACGATAGGGAGTTTTTAAGCTATTTTAAATAAATTATACGAAAGGGAGTTTTTAAACTATTTTCAATCAATTAAACGAAAGGGAGTTTTTAAACTATTTTAAATCGATTAATGATTCTGACTCTAGCTTTTATCAAGCAGACGAAAATGTTTTGTTTTATCAGGTCCGCTACTTAAATGGAGAATTAAATATTATGTTTAATGAGTTAAATGTAGCATTCACTGATCAAGAAGTTATTAGCACTTGTAAGCTAATACATAATTGTAAATCAGGTGGCCATGATTATCTGCTGAATGAGAGTTTTTGTTTTAAATTGGAATTAGTAGTAAAGGTTTTTGAAAGGTTGTTTGTACTTTGTTTAAAATGGACTTTTTCCTGAAGGGTGGTGTGAGGGTTTTATTGTTCCTTTACATAAAAAAGATGATAAGCAGGATGTTAATAATTACAGAGGGATAACATTATTAAGTACATGTACTTTTGGGAAATTATTCACTCAGGTCATTAACAATAACTTAACAATTTGGCTGTAAACTGTCATGTCTATATGGAGTCACAGGCAGGATTCAGGGAAATTTGAGAACTGTTGATAATATTTCAGTTTTACATGATGTCATTAATTATTTATTAAGCGAACAAAAAAGATTGTATGCTATATTTGTTGATTTCATCAAAGGTTTCGATTATTTGGTGAGGGATATCGTTTGGTATAAACTATTGAAGCTAGGCGTTAGAGGCAAAATGCTTAATATCATCAAATCTATGTGTACAAATGTGAAATCAAGAATAAAATTAGGTAACGCAATGAGAATTAAAGATTTTTCCAATTTTTAGGTGTGAGACAAGGGGAATCATTATCACCATTCCTATTTTCTATTTATTTGAATGACTTAGAAGAACATTATATGTTGAATGGTTTTAAACGAATTGATATTGGTATGCTTAAATTATGTGTGTTGTTATATGCAGATGACATTGCAATTATGTCAGAATCAGAAGAACTAATTAAAGGTTTGTCTCTGTTGGAGGAATATTGTGATAGGTGGAAATTATATGTTAACACAAATAAAACAAAGGTGATGGTTTTTAAAAAGGGCGAACAACTGAGGAGGACTATTTAATTTGTGTACAAAAACCGAGCATTAAAAATTGTTTAATCATTTACAAACTTACGAATTGTATTCACTACAGGGGGATCTTTTGTAAACACTTGCAGGCCAAGCCTCGAAGGCTGTTTTTAGCGGAACTAATACTTAGTAAATTTTCCAACAATTTCAATACATACCAAGTTAGAGTTGTTTGATTAGCTTGTTTTACTAATTTTAAATTATGGGTCAGAAATATGGGGCTTAACTGAGTCAAAGGCAATTGAAAGAGTCCACTTAAATCTATGTAATAAACTACTAGGCGTAAATATTCAAACACATAATTATTTTGAATATGGGGAACTTGGAAGAACAACCGTGACAACTAAAAGAGCCATTAATGTACTAAGGTGTTGGTTGAAAATTATTCCGTTAGAAGATCACAAGTATGTCAAGTGCGTTTATAGCCACATGTGCTGGAATTTAATAAATAAACCAAGTACACATTGTTTGGCAAAATTTGTTGCATGCCTTAGGCGTACATTATGCATGGCTAAACCAAGGTATAGGTGATGAAAACTTGTTTATCCTTGGTAAATTCTCGATTAAATGATACATTTATCCAAAGTTGAATAAACCATACGAATCAAAAGTATTTTAATAAAACCCGGACGCTTTTTGCTGTACTAAAATTTACAACGATGAACTGTTCATGAATTCATGCTTTTTACACCTTTGCAAAAACTATTATGCCAACATATCTGTGATATTGATGGATTACTTGATTATTTAAGTTAACATATATCATTATGCAAATTTATAACAAACTTTATTGTCAATAACATGTTCATTTTTTGTTATTGTTTCAATGATTTTATTCATGTCGTATTATGTGTATATACAATCAATTTACAGAGACATATGCATGCATATACTTATGTTACCATATGACTTTACACAAAAAGTACAGGTTTACATCAATACACTATGCAACTTAAACAGACTTACTCCAGTAAACACTATTTGCAAGTTTCATACATATTGATGCTAGTTAAAACGTTTTTTAATTGGACATAATGCAAAAAAATAATGACTTTTCACAAAGAATGCACTTTTACAATACAATCAATTATTACTTTGAATCGAATATACAAATTACAAAGACTTACTTTATTAGCAAGAAAACACAATTTACAAGTTTCCTATATAATGATGGATGCTAGGTATACAGTAGTTTTTATAATGTAATTATCAATTTCATACATAATGAGAGTTGCTGGGTTGACAACGATTATTTTTTCATTAATAAAATTATAAATTACATAATAGTATTATAATTATCCAAAAAACTGCCATATTTGATTCACTTGTTTCGTTTGCATAAACATTTAAAGCAAATCTTAGACTAGCTTAAAATCCCTGTAAATTTGGGAGAACGTCTTTCCTTTTGAATTCAAAATGTACTGTTTTACATCCACGAAAAGAATAACGTATTTGTAATTGAACGGTTCATTTGTATCACCCAGGAGAAACATTTTGCAGTTAATTACTATTTGTATAGTTGCATTATTTAAGCTATGAGAGATATCCTTAATGAGTTTTTGTACTGCGTTACAGTCCCAGAAAAGATGGGTAATTGATTCCTCTGATATTTTGCAAAAGTGCATGTATTTCTATCCGACAAGCCCATTTAAAAAAAGGAGCGAGTTTGTTCCCAATATTCTGTGGATAATCCTAGTTTGTAGCCATTGCATATAAGTTTTATTCGTGTTTTAAACACTTGTCCATGGACTTTTTTCCATTGTATGAAATCATTTGCAAAGTATGCATTGCATTTGCTTGGCATGTTGGGGTTTCAGAGTTGCATTTTAACATATTGTATAATAATATTGCATGCATTTGGAATTATTGGTTTTATATAGGTCGACACAACGGGATATGAATGTACTTTATACTGTTCTAGTTTGACATTTTTCACTGAGGCAAAGTATGTAGAAAGAACCTTTTTATGCCTTCGTAATGTAAAACAAATACTGGTTTATTCATTTTGATTTGTAGCTCTTGTAATGACAAAAACAGTCCACAGTCTTTAATAATATCTTTAAGATACTGAATGCCATAATCATATCAATATGTCCGAAAAATGTATTTATTGTTGATAAATAAACACAAATAATAAGTTCATTTGATTTTGCGATATGACACAATGATTTTGGACCTTTATTTGAAAATAAAACCCATATCGTTGCTAACATTCCAGAAATTACCAGAGAGAAGGCACGTGCGTTTGTTCGAGCTAGAATCCGTTGGCAAACTGCTTATTCGATATTGAAGAATCCGGCCCTCAGGGCCACACGGAAATGTCACTTGGATCACGTGAAAGAACTGCAAGAACGTCTGTCAAAATTGTACCATCTAGACAAGAATCAAGCAAGCGAAGTTATGAAAGAAATGAAGAAATCTGGAGTCGACATCGAAGACGTTAATGAAAATCTTCAGTCAGATGGTAAACCTACTTCTGCACTCGACTTGGTCAAAGCGTTAAAGTTAAAGAATTTCTTGCAGAAAATGAGAAGAGAAAAGGAGTCTGGACTAGGACTTTTCGCCTCCCAGAATCCAGGTGAAGAAAAAAACAAATCAACGATCATTGGCCTTGATAGTGATGACAGTGGTGCATCAAAAGACGATGTTAAAATTAAAATACCGTTCACACACTGGAAATCAGCCCTGGAAACGAACAAGGACACGAAATACAGTCCGATACAGATGTCGGACATGAAAACAAATATCTAACGTGTATCTAAAGAAATATTATTTTGGCAATAATAGTTCAACCGTATCACCGAAAATATGGTTTGATGCGGATAATGGGATGTTAACTACTTCTCTTCAGGTACATTCTGAACACTCTTTTGTCTATGAAGATTTACATGGAATTCAAGTGTATATATCTGAGGACGTTGTATAAGGTTTATTATCATTTGTTCAGCTGAAATTTAAATACAAAAATACACACAAAAAAGAAACAAATTAGAAAATTAGCGGATCTCTTGCTTTATCACGAAAACCTTTTTCAAGACGTAACATTTCCAATTTGTAGAAAAGTCTGAATTGTAGTTGTACATAGATTTACTGGTTGTTTCTTGTACTATCTGTTGTAATATTATATAATAGTTTTCTTTTCAATATGTGTCTATTAATTCCCCAATATTTTCCATTTAATTAACTGTGTTTTTATGTCCCCCAAGTTGTGAATGATTTTAACCATCTTGGAGTGTGTATTTATATTATACTGGAAAAAATCGCATTAAATCAGGAACACCTATCGGGTAAAGCATTAGAAGCAGTCAATATTTTATTATCTAGAGGTCATGACTATGATTTAAAGACAAAACTACTTTGTCAAATAGTTGACGCATTTGTCGGTTCCATTTTAAACTATGCTTCGGAAGTTTGGAGCTATTCTAAATCTAAAGAATAAGAAAGGATCCATTAAAAATTGTGTAAACCATTATTATAGGTTAAACTTAACACATGGTACGCATGTGTCTGTGGTTAGCATATTAGATCCCATTTATATTCATATATAGGTCCGTGTCAAATATTGGTTTAAGATATGTAGATCTTAAAATATCATTATTAAAACCATATATTACATGATTCTTTCATATTATCACAAAGGTTGTCGTAAATCGATATTTAGTGTTAAAAATGTTTGACGACTTTTGTTTCAGTTATGCATTTGAGGATATAACCTTTATTTATATTGAAATAAACACATTTGTGGAGGAATTTAAACGCTGAGTATAGAATTTCTTTACACAAGACTGGTATAGCACGTTAAATAACAGTTCAATGTCAGATGTTTATCGAAGTTTTAAAATCAACTTTGAATATGAGTCCTACTTGAACATTCTACAAAGAAGTTTGAGACACCTTTTCGCTAGATTTAGATTGTCAGCCCACCCATTACATATTTAAACATGTCGTAATGCAAGAGAAATCATTCCAGAAACCAACGTAACTGTATTTGTTGCGATTCGACCGATATTGAAGATGAATTTCACTTTATTTGTATTTGCTCGGCGTTTGAAAATATTAGAAAAAAATAAAATAAAACATGTTATTATAACAGGCCATCTATGTATAAATATTAGAGTTTTCAACAAACGAATAGTAAAACAGAACAACTAAAAGTATGCCTTTTGTAAAAGAGTCACTTAAAGTACGAACATCTATTCTAAATGCAAGAATGCTGTAATTGTTCATCCTCTTTTTTGTTGTATTTAATTTGTGATCACGTCACTTTAATCGCTAAGTAAATGATTTGTAAATATGTATTAAACTTTGTGCCTTTCACAACTGTGCCGTTGTCATTATGTGTTGTTAACGATGTTCATTGTACAGGTCGAAATAAACTGTGTGTCTGTCTGTCTATTATACACCAAGTATATATTCCCCCCTTACTATTGAGATTAAAGAGCGAAAGTATTTTGAAGCTTTATTTTCTTATTGAATAGCTATTTTTAGTTTTGGTGACATACATATGCTGCGGACAGGAACAACTCAAAAAGAAGATCACCAAATGGACATTCATGAGAAGAATCGTTACAACACGCTTAGCGGCTTCGGAATTGATTTTTTTGTTTATGCCCCCGAAGGCGGGCATATAGTGATCGCACTGTCTGTCCGTCTGTCCATCCGTCTGAAATTCCGTCACATTTTGCGTTTAGGTTTTGCGTTTAGGTTTCGAAAAATGTGGAAAAAGGGGGCATATGTCATCCTATGGTGACAAGCCTTGTTTTTTTAGGGAAAAAAGGACGCCCTATGAACGATGCACAACCGATGGCAACCCAAAAAGCTCACCATGTGCACACTGGGTACATGTGATCGAAAAAGTAATTAAATCAACACAGTTAAATGAATTAAAATATTTAAGATATTCGACACTTAGTAGTTTTACAAAAAAACTACGTCACCAACGAATATCTGCATATCAGCTTCCCGATGTGGAGATATGAATCACACTGAATGACAGTACTAGTCTTGAAAAACCGTAAACAAGAACCAGATTAGCGACGATGAGTTAACGAGAGGTTACAGTAAGTCCGATGCAAATGTCTGACATGACAACGATTGGTAATTAGTCGTCTTTAATTAGTTAGATTTTATTGTCATTGTTATTGAAACTTAATTGAAAGTTCTTTAAAAGTTGTATATTTAGTCATGTCGTATTAAATAATAGAAATATATGACTAATAAGACGATGCGCCTAGCAAAAACATGTATACGTGGACAATATGAAAGTATTGCAGGAACGCTAATCAAAGTTGTACCATTTAGATATGAACCACACAGGTGAAAATATCCAAGGAATGCTAAAAGCATAACATGAACCACTGTTAGACATAGGGAATATTAGATTGATGTCCCGCTGTGTAATCTGTGTTAGTTAAAACCTATTAGTTAAGCTCGATTGCGTCGAAAGCTGAAGGCTTGGTTAAAAACTCTCGATTCCATTTCCTGTGTAGAACCAGTACTTGGTGTCTTTGGGGGAAATCTATAGAACGGTCCCACAGTGAGGATCGAACCTTTCGGTCGCTAGGGGACATCATAACCACTACGCCACGGCGACCAATAAATCCGTTTTGACAGTCTGCCGTTGAATAAAGAGATCTGACAATCTCAAAGGATATGTTTATTTCTTGCTTCGAGGCCTTTATTTCTATTTATTGAAACTATAACCTTTTATTGAGGTTCTCTGATACATTATTTATATACATGCAGTCTGTAAATAATACTATGGGTTTTCATTTGCATATATGCGCTTTATTTTATCAGCAATTTTAAGCAAGATTTGAATGTAGTGTCAGTATAGCTGAATATTATTTTACTTTAATATTGTTTCAAGTCATCTTACTTAATAAAGCCGTTCCCGGCAGCATGTAAGTTTGGTTGGTGGTCACCATACCGGAAAGGTGGGGTTACTTCCGGGTACCCTGGCTTCCCCTCACAACACAAGACCCCACCAAAATTGAAAAATCATTCAGAAACAACGAAATAGCTAGAAATTGCAGCTATAATTCAAAATTCGTCTCCATTTCGGTGAGTCTAGTAAGTTCATTAGGTATGATTGCTGGGGCACACTCCGGGTCCACACATAGTGAAGCCTCAGGCTCGGAAAGAACCTCATAAACTTGGAAATACACAAACACACACGCACACACACGCACACACACACACGCATACACACACACACGCACACACACACACACACACACACACACACACACACACACACACATTCACACACACAAACGCCGTTATCGCCACGTAGGGCAATGTGACTTGAAAAGATCATATCTTTGCGTATAACAAACGAGTATTTCCGGAATCAATAACACGGTCATCTAGAACTGATTGTTTGTTGACAGGTCGCCGTGGCGTAGTGGATATGTACTTGATATGGTGACCTGATATGTTTGGCAGATATGGTGTCCGCCTAGCGATCGGGAGGTCACGGGTCCGATCCCCACAGTGGGAGTGTCGCCAAATACACCAAGTACTGGTTCTAGTCACGGAAAACGGACTCGGGAGGGTTTCAAATAATCCATAGGCGTTCGATGCAATCGAGCTTGAATAAAAAGGTTTACACTAAATGATTGTTTTACAACTATCATTGTCCATCCTTTGTATATCATATTAAGCGGACATATGTTAGAGATGATTAGATGCTCGACGCGTTTCTCGTAAGTAGATGTAAATATGTAAAAATATGTCAATTGTATTCTCGACTTTCCAAATTAGCACCCGCTGCCTTCCCCAAGCATGTATTCTAATGGCCATTACCATAGTGAATTTCATCCTATCGGTATATGTCCATCCTATCGGTATATCTACAACTCGCGTTTTATCAATGTATTGCCAAACTACACTCATGCAGTCGAACAGTAACTGCATTTAAACACTGTTTCATGACCATATCTATTTAAAACACATTTCCGGGCACTTCTTAAATCAAGTGATTTATAGTTGTAATCAAACGGACTAACTGAACTTACGTGATGGTAGACACAACAGGCTTTGTTAAACAACAAGTTACGCGGTTTGTTGACAAATCACTGCCTATAGGCTATATTGGATATTGCAAATAGTCCATGATCATACTCTGAAGGTAATTATATATCTTTACTCATTGTTACTTAACACATTTTGCATTTTAAATTGTCTTTTTTTCTTTAAAGTTAATAAAGTTTAAAAACATTTATTATCTCGATTTATGTACAGACCATAACAACAATTTGAACACATGTTTTATTTGTTTTATTTTTATTTGCGCTGAAATGTTTCGTCAATAATCCTATTTGAAATTGTTGATATTTGTGTCGTGTTCTGAGAAAACTGGGCATAATGCTTGTGCGTAAATTGTCATCCCAGATTAGCCTGTGCAGTTCCCACAGGCTAATCAGGGACGACAATTTCCGCTTCTATGGATTTTTTTCGTTTAAATGATGTCTCTTCTTAGCGAAAATCCAGTCTAGGCGGAAAGTGTCGTCCCGGATTAGCCTGTGCGTACTGCACAGGCTAATCTGGGATGACACTTTACGCAACTGCAATTGCCCAGTTTTCTCAGAACGCGACACATTTGAGATGTTTAAACAACCGTATAAGTGTCCTTGACCGTTTCCATTTGTGCTTTCGTGTTTATTGTCAGCTCTTTAATCGATAAATCCTTCAGTAAATTTATTTATTTCTTTTTTATTAGTATTTAATTACTCACAAAGTCATTTAAACATGCTTTAAACAAATTGTTGCTTGTTTTGCAAACTGAAGGTTTTGTTGATGTTTTTTACCCTTACTTTGTCAAGCATTTCCATTAGCCCCTTAATATGTAAATGTTATTTTAAGTATTTGTAAATTAAATTCTCGATCAAAATATGTTGATACATCCTCATAACATCCACTGTTTACACACCAGTCTACGATAAGCTAAATTAAACTGAATAATTCTGACATTCCGGAATTGGTTTGTAAAAAAATATTTCATTTCTCTCTCTTTTCAGTTTTTGTTCATTTCTATTTACCAAATTAACAAACTATTACGCATAATTCTACTAATGCCATAAATGTGATTTTTCTTAAAGTGTTATCATTCTTGAAATCAAAATTTCACATAAACTTTGTTCTTGAGATTGTGAATATGTATTACAAGTTTTTTTTTAGACTAAACAGAGCGTTCCAAAATACGTACTTGGCGTCAATAAAACTGGTTCTTGTCTCAATTTAGTACAAAAACATGGTTTAAAAAACAAAACTGCACACTTCATATAAGGGTCTGAACCCTAAGCCCCCATACACACAAACACCAAGATAGTATTCATTGATTTAAAAAAAAAATGCATTTTCAAAAAAGACAGGTTCACTTATTATTATTATTTTTATCCTTAACTGCATTTTCATTAAAAGCCTTTTATAAATATGTTTAAGTTTGTAAGTGCAGTTCAATTGCTAGAAATTATAAGCATATTGTATACAGTATTTGATGTCTCTGGAAATACCATTAAACACCCGTACAGAATATACAAAAGTTCTTTATTAATTATTCGCAAAAAGGACATTGCATGCTTACTTTTACAGCTACTCAAAGAAGACACTGTGTGTCGTGTTTTGAGAAAACTAGGCATAATGCATGTGCGTAAAGTGTCCTCCCAGATTAGCCTGTGCAGTCCGCACAGGCTAATCCGGGACAACACTTTCCGCCTAAACTGGATTTTCGCTAAGAAGAGACATCATTTAAACGAACAATTCCATAAACGCGAAAATTGTGGTCTCTGATAAGCCTGTGCGCACTGCACAGGCTAATCTGGGATGACACTTTACGCACATGCATTATGCCCAGTTTTCTCAGAACACGACACATAAGAGCAATCCGTTTCTCTAGTGAACACCGTCATCGAAGGAAAATGCCGTCCTTCGGACAAATATTTAGAGAACTTTACGGTCGCTACAACACGTCCAAAAATGACTCTGTGTGAGTATCACTTGCATTCAGCCCACACTTATCTATGTACATTCCAAAATATATGTTGATATTGTGGTTTATTAAATTGAAATTGTTTCTATTATAATAAAATGATAACTGTGTGTGTGTGTGTGTGTGTGTGTGTGTGCGTGCGTGCGTGCGTGCGTGCGTGCGTGCGTGCGTGTGTGTGTTTTCACATTGATTTCCCATGAGCAATGTGTACACTTTATCATAGCTAAAAAAAAGAAAGTACTATGCTATACTGATTTCAATTAAATTGTAGAATTATAAACACAAGCTTTGCGATACTAAGCAGTGATATTCACGATGTATTGAATATCTAATTTAATATAATTATATAATTATATCATTTTATATACTAGCATTTTGTACATTGTTACAATTTTAGAATGGTCGATTCACTTTTTCAGTGACAAAACCACAGTGTTAAAATGATTTTTGAGTGAAAAAATGTATTAGTTCACAGCAACATTACACCAAACATGGTGCATTAATAACACAAACACGAAGAATAGAGTTGTATAATTGTACTTTACCTAATGTGAGTCGTGTTCTGTGAAAACGGGGTATAATGCATGTGCGTAAAGTGTCGTCCCAGATTAGCCTGTGCAGTCCGCACAGCTTAATCAGGGACGACAATTTCCGCTTTTATGGAATTTTTTCGTGTAAATGATGTCTCTTTTTAGCGGGCTGCACAGGCTAATCTGGGACGACACTTAACGCACAAGCATTATGCCCAGTTTTCTCAGAACACGACTCAAAATGAAATGTTTAAACGTGTTTGTACATTTCTTTCAGAGAGTGTCTTTCGAGTATTCCTGACGACCGATTTCATTTATGGCTGCTTCTACCATCGGTGAGCAACAATTAATTTACAAACTTTGAAATTATATTAATTACCTAATCACTTCCATTTTTAATGTATTTTTTACCATCCGAAAGGCAAAATTTATATCAAAAGTGAACGTGTGTATAAACACACGCGTTGTATCTGCATGGCCGGATTGAATGACTATCAAGAGGAAATGTTAACTCTTTCAGTGCTGGAACCGAATTTTGAAGGCGTTTGCAAACAGTTTGGATCCAGATGAGACGCCACAAAACGTGGCGTCTCATCAGGATCCAAACTGTTTGCTATTCTGATAGTATTCTCTGAAAAAAAATCGAAGAAATGCTAATTTTAGAAATTCAGCAGACGACATTTTAGCAGACGACAATTTTCCCAGCATGCAAAGAGTTAATTCAATATACAATACATATACAGTGCATGAGTACACATGCTCAAAAACCTAGAAACATAAATAAAGGCATTAAATTTGATCAGTATTAAATTTCATTAGTTGTTAAATTAAGTATAAATACATGAAAAGGTCAACGACAAATTGATTACAGCATTAAGAATCCATTGAACAATGTTATAGATATAACATAAAAATTAAAAAGTCGAATCTACAAGAGAGCGAGAAGTCAAGTTAGGGTGATAAATTAAACAAAATTAATAATAATATGTGTACAGGTTTCTTTGAAAATATGCTGTATTTACAAATGTTTTTACCTTAATAAGGACTTAATTGATGGCATACTTGAAATCGTAAACAATACATTATACTAATGGTTAATTTCATCAAAGTGACTTTTTATTTTTTTCGCATATATAAAATATTCCGCTGCGTAGATTTTCGAATTGTCAAGTTTCGATTTCTATGATTTTTCCGATTTTACTAAATATTACTTGTTTTTAGTGTATCAATCAATGAATTCCACGAACTCTTATATCTTTGCGCAAACGCAGAACCTATTGGTGTAAGGTGTGATTTGTACAGCTTCGTGATTGTACCCTATTATCTGTGAACACTATGTTAAAACATTTATTTCACATTACTAAATTTAGTAATCGTTATTAAAAAGTTATGTAAGTTATATTACTTTTAAGCTGTAGGTACGACTGGTCTAGTATATTTGTGTAAGTTATATTCCTTCTAAGCTGTATGTACGACTGGTCTAGTCTAGTTGTGTAAGTTATTTTACTTCTAAGCTGTATAAACGACTGGTCTAGTCTAGTTGTGTAAGTTATTTTACTTCTAAGCTGTTCGTACGACTGGTCTTGTCCTGTTGTGTAAGTTATACTACTTCTAAGCTGTAGGTACGACTGGTCTAGTCTAGTTTTGTCAGTTATATTACTTCTAAGCTGTAGGTACGACTTGTCAAGATTAGTTGTGTAAGTTATATTACTTCTAAGCTGTTGGTACGACTGGTCTAGTCAAGCTGGTAAGTTATATAACTTCTACGCTGTTGGTACGACTGGTCTAGTCTAGTTGTGTAAGTTATATTACTTCTAAGCTGTAGATACGACTGGTCTAGTCTAGTTGTATAAGTTATATTACTTCTAAGCTGTAGGTACGACTGGTCTAGTATAGTTGTGTAAGTTATATTACTTCTAAGCTGTAGATACGACTGGTCTGATCCAGTTGTGTAAGTTATATTACTTCAAAGCTGTTGGTACGACTGGTCTAGTTGTGTAAGTTATATTACTTCTAAGCTGTTGGTACGACTGGTCTAGTCTAGTTGTGTAAGTTATATTACTTCAAAGCTGTTCGTACGACTGGTCTAGTCTAGTTGTTTAAGTAATATTACTTCTAAGCTGTAGGTACGACTGTTCTAGTGTAGTTGTGTAAGTTAAATTACTTCTAAGCTGTAGATACGACTGGTCTAGTCTAGTTTTGTCAGTTATATTACTTCTTAGCTGTAGGTACGACTGGTCTAGTCTAGTTTTGTCAGTTATATTACTTCTAAGCTGTAGGTACGACTTGTCAAGATTAGTTGTGTAAGTTATATTACTTCTAAGCTGTTGGTACGACTGGTCTAGTCAAGCTGGTAAGTTATATAACTTCTACGCTGTTGGTACGACTGGTCTAGTCTAGTTGTGTAAGTTATATTACTTCTAAGCTGTAGATACGACTGGTCTAGTCTAGTTGTATAAGTTATATTACTTCTAAGCTGTAGGTACGACTGGTCTAGTATAGTTGTGTAAGTTATATTACTTCTAAGCTGTAGATACGACTGGTCTGATCCAGTTGTGTAAGTTATATTACTTCAAAGCTGTTGGTACGACTGGTCTAGTTGTGTAAGTTATATTACTTCTAAGCTGTTGGTACGACTGGTCTAGTCTAGTTGTGTAAGTTAGATTACTTCAAAGCTGTTCGTACGACTGGTCTAGTCTAGTTGTTTAAGTAATATTACTTCTAAGCTGTAGGTACGACTGGTCTAGTGTAGTTGTGTAAGTTAAATTACTTCTAAGCTGTAGATACGACTGGTCTATTCTAGTTTTGTCAGTTATATTACTTCTTTAGCTGTAGGTACGACTAGTCTAGTCTAGTTTTGTCAGTTATATTACTTCTAAGCTGTAGGTACGACTTGTCAAGATTAGTTGTGTAAGTTATATTACTTCTAAGCTGTTGGTACGACTGGTCTAGTCAAGCTGGTAAGTTATATAACTTCTACGCTGTTGGTACGACTGGTCTAGTCCAGTTGTGTAAGTTATATTACGTCTAAGCTGTAGGTACGACTGGTCTAGTCCAGTTGTTTAAGTTATATTACTTCTAAGCTGTAGGTACAACTTGACTTGTCTAGTTGTGTTAGGTGGTATCACAGTTATTTAGCTGTATGTAATTATGTTTAAGCATAGCGATCTGAGTTGATATTCGTATACGTCTAATCACACCCCGTAGTAAAACGAATTCTTAGATGTAGGAACGCATGTTCTAGTCTGGTGGTGTAAGGTGACATTGGTGTACGTTTAATAACCCCGATATTTTAAGACTTCTAATCTGTAAGTACGAATGTTCTAGTCTAGTGATGTGATGTGTGTTATTCGTTAACGTCTACACGCTACCCATAGTTATACGAATTTTAAGCTGTATGCACCAATATTCTTACCTAGTGGTGTGATATGTTATTCGAATAGAGCTTATCATACACGTGATTTATTGGAGTTATAAAGAATAGTCTTAGACTCAAAAACAATACCTACAAGCTGTCAAATATAATGGCTAAAAATTGTGCTTATTCTTTTAACATCTTGTTCTAAATGAGAAATTATATAATCATAGGTCTTAACTGCCTTGATAGATTTCACCTTCAAGGAGTTTTAGAACATTTCAGTTTTTAGAATATTATTTATTTTTAAAATTAAGTCTGGTGAATACGGGTCCTCGTCTATTTGAGTCGCGTTCTGAGAAAACTGGACAAAATGCATGTGCGTAAAGTATCATCCCAGATTAGCCTGTGCAGTACGCACAGGCAAATCGGGGACGAAACTTTCCGCCTTAACTGGATTTTCGCTTAGCAGAGACATCATTTAAGCGAAAAATTCCATAAAAGCGGAAATTGTCGTCCCTGATTAGCCTGTGCGGACTGCACAGGCTAATCTGGGATGACAATTTAAGCACAAGCATTATGCCCAGTTTTCTCAGAACACGACACGTTTGTGTAAGATGTCATTTGTGTTTATCTTCAGAGTCTTATGATCGTGCTCCTGGCGTTCTCGTTCCACCGGAAGAAGTTGTACCTTTCATTGCTTGGAGGGCGACCTGCGGCGATCTTGTAAATGAACTAAAAGTCCATAATATTTTCTAAACCTATTTATTTAAGCTCGAATGCATTTAAAGTACTTACTACTTATTTGAACGCTCTCGAGTCCGTTTCCTGGGCCTAGAACCAGTTCTTGATGCCTTATGGGGAAAAACGAACGCTAAAGAACGCTCCCACATTGGGGATCGAACCCGTGACCTCCAAACCGCTAGGCGGACACCATATCCATTACAATACGGCGACCCAATATTATATTAATATAATATAATACGAATGGTCTAGTTTCTTATTAATATAATCCATAATTTTAGCTTGCACATACTTTGGTAAAGTCATATAGTAGACGTTGGTAAAGCCATGTAGTATAAATGGTATTGTATGGCAAATATAACGCACCCAAGTTTTGTGATTCTGATATCTTTCGATTTTATTACTAATTTAAATGCATTTTGATACAACTGCTTAGCAAGCGTAAAAGTAAGTCCCGTACATTAATTAGCTTTAAACATCTTTATTGCGACAGAAACCCTTGCTATAATTCGCTATATATGGTATATCATATGCCATCCTCAATGTGTGCGTCTATCCCTCATAGTAACATATAAGACAAGTCAAACCGGATGTCATTATCGTAAACACATTCATGGACTAATATTGTCAACTGTGTTGTATCAAATGTCATCTTCAATGTTTGCTTATATCTCTCATATGGACATTAAGGACAAGTCCAACCGGATGTCATACCCTGCAACACATACTTATATTGTCAAATGTGCACCATTTAACAACAGTCCCATGGATATCTTGGGCAAGTCCAACCGGATGTCCTATGCGGCCGCTTGGGGCGCCATCGCCTTCTTGACAGCGGAAATGGTGTTCGGCGATACTGCCATTGTGGACTTTAAAGGACCCAGATATATAACCAGTAAGCATGCGCACGAAGTGTTCTTTTCGTCAACAATTGCAACATTTGAACAGTAAATCCTATAGCAAAGATATTTCTTATTAATTCTGACATAGTTAAAACAAGTATTAGTTATAATGGTTTAAGTTAATAAAGAAGTTGTAGGTATATTCCATATACAATAGACAAACAGTCCACGAGTACACATGTTCAAAAACATAGTAACGTATATAAAGGCATGACATGTGATCAGTATTAAAATCATAAGTTATTAAATAAAGTAATAATACACGAAAAGGTATAGGACAATTAGATTACAGCATTAAGAATGATATCATGTCTTTTCAGTCTGGAACAAGATCCTATCCATGTTGGTGATAGGAGTGGGCTACTTTCCCATGTTTGCAGCCCTCGCATTGGACTCTTTGGTCAGCCTTTTGGTGGCGGCTATTTATTCCTGGCTCTTCTTTTTAATCAGGCTGTTTAAGATTTTTGAGTGTGATGTGGTTGCTGTACGTATTTTATATTATATTCTTGTATTGTCTCTTTTAAAGCCCCATTAACACTCAAAATCAACGAATATTTCGTAAACTATTTCGTAAATTAAAGTTAACCCATAAAATCAGTGTTCCTTATAGCAATAGCCCAAATTGCAACGCTGGTAACATAGAATTAACAAGATACAAAATTCTCTTAAACAAATGTGGGACAATATATTCAACAGATATTCATGTACAAAGTTAGTGTTCGTGTGTCGTATGAACAGATAAATTTGCGGGAAATTAAAATAGAATATATTGTTCCGCAAAAATAAAAACGAGCATTTTGTATCTTATTAAATCTATGTTACCAGACCACATCTAGCGTTGCAACACTTTAGCTATTGCTATAAGGAACACTGATTTTTATGGGTTAATTTTATTTTACGAAATATTTTACGAACTATTCGTTGATGTTGAGTGTAAATGGGGCTTTAAAATACAGGGCCATTACTTTCTTGTAGTATCTACGAAACTTTCCATCGTGGCCATTACCGTTAAAATAAACGTAACGAGGAACATTTTCAAATGTTATAACCATTTCGTAAAAATACTACTATGATAAAATAATGAATACACAAACTATTGTTTGCGAAAACATTTTCATCTGCAATAAGATATTTCTACACATGATATGTGAATGTATAGTATTGGTTGCTGTTTATTTTACGTTTGCAAATAGGAAATGAGACTCGCTCTGTGAAAAGGGGGTTTAATGGATGTGCGTTAAGTGTCGTCCCAGATTAGCCTGTGCAGTCCGCACGGGCTATCATGGACAACACTTTCCGCTTTAATGAAATTGTCCGTTTCACGAAAGTCTCTTCTTAGCAAAAATCCAGTTTAGGCGAAAAGTGTCGTCTCTTATTAGCATGTGCGGACTGCACAGGCTTATCTTGGACGACACTTAACGCAGATGCATTTAACCCCCTTTCCACAGAGCGAGGCTCAAATGTTTGTTGTCATAGGAAGGTCGCGGTGTGCTCGTCCTGCGAGACATTCCCAGCATTTCGTGCTTAGGTTACCTCTGTATCAGCTTCCCGATCCGCCTATTCAAAGGGGTGCGCAGAAAGTCAGTGCGCATATACACGTCATCAGAAATGGTATCCATTTTGAATATGGAGAAAGATGTCGATAAATCTGCCGAGGCGGAACATGTCCGAAATCTTCTTCGTCCCCCAAAACCTCCAGAGTAAGTTCTTTAAATTTAGCTTTGGTGCACATCCATTTCCGTTCGTGAAAAGGCTTAAAGCCCCATAAATAAACTCATAATCAATGAATAGTTCGTAAAATATTTCGTAAAAAGGGGGTTTAATGAATGTGCGTAAAGTGTCGTCCCAGATTAGCATGTGCAATCCGCACAGGCTAATCAGGGACGACACTTTCCGCTTTTCTGATATTTTTCGTTTAAAGGAAGTCTCTTCGTATCAAGAATCGAGTTTATGCGGAAAGTGTCGTCCCTGATTAGCCTGTTCGGACTGCAAAGGCAAATCTTGGACGACACTAAACGCACATGCATTAACCACCTTTTCACAGAGCTATGTTTAGTTATTTTGGTATATAACTAACTTGTATATATCTAGATTGACATGTGTTCAAATGCGTTTACAGGCCACAACCCACCGATACTAAACAAAAGATCTGGACTGCCATTACGAGCATTGCGAATACAGTTTTCTACCGCAACAAAAACAGTTAGTAACTGCATATTTATAGATGATTTAATTATGAAGATATGAGCCACGCTCTGTGAAAAGGGGTTTAATGCATGTGCGTAAAGTGTTTCCATGATTAGCCTGTGCAGTCCGCCCAGGCTAATCAGGGACGACACTTTCCGTTTAAACTGTATGTTTGCTCAGAAGATACTTTCTTTAAACAAAGTATCATAAAAGCGGAAAGTGTCGTCCATGATTTGCCTGTGCGGACTGCACGGGCGAATCTGGGACGACACTTTACGCACATGCATTAAACCCCCTTTCTTTCAGAGCGCGGCTCATATTAATTTTTTTCAAACCTCATACAGGTCTAATGTATAGCTGACTCCAATAGGGTTACTTTTTCCTACGAAATACAATACAACTTGCAGTCGTCAACAGATAATTCATTAACTTTTTACAGAATTATCGGCAACCCATTTACGAGCTAGAAGAAAACAACAGTCGTGTTCATGCTATTGTCGAGACCAACCGCTTATACTATGTTATCACTTTATAGTATTTTTTTCTTTTCCTTTTTTCAGTGCAAAATGATATTGTCTCCGTATAATATTACATAATAGAATATAACATACATACATACACGGCTTTTCATATAGTAGCAGAAGTTCATATATTAGCCTTTCATAAACAGAGTATTTCATGATCAGCTTCTTGATGGGTGCATACATATAATTTGTGAACATTCAACAAACATTCGTATACTATTTAGTATATCTGTCGATGCGCATAACGTATTTATATGGACAAAGGTTCCGACGATGTTTTACAAGTTAGATATGATGTCAATATGTTCAATTTCTCTTTTAGAATTTCGGTACTCAACAAGAATCCTTACCGTGACGGTGATGGGCCTTATATTACTATACAAGGTAAAATAAACACCAAAATAGAATTGAGACTCGCCATGTGAAAAAAAGGGTTAAATGCATGTGCGTTAAGTGTCGTCCCATATTAGCCTTTGCAGTCCCCACAGACTTATCAGGGACGACACTTTCCGCTTGTATGATATTTTTCGATTAAAGAAAGTCTCTTCTTATCAAAAATCCAGTTTAGACGGAAAGTTTCGTTCCTGATTAGCCTGTGCGGACTTCAAGGCTTATCTGGGACGACACTTGACGCACATGTTTAAACCCCTTTTCACAGAGCGAGGCTTAGTTATACGAAAACGTATTATTTTTAAATGGTATTTTCAGAAATATTTTCTTTCTTCTTGAACTCACGATGCATGCTGCACTTAACGAATGTCAAGACAATCAGGGACTTTAACCCATTTATGCCTAGTGGTCTCGACCATCCTTCTAAATTGGATCAATTTATTTCCGAAATTAGGGATGTCTAGTATATTTATTTCTATATTTAGAATATTTCTAACAGAAATTCCTTTAAGCAAATAGCGCAGACCCTGATGAGACGCCGCATCATGCGGCGTCTCATCTGGGTCTACGCTGTTTGCCAATGCCTTTTTTCTAGACGCTAGGCATAAATGGGTTAACAGAACAGAACAGAACAGAAATTTATTTCGACTTGTACATAGTTCATCGTCAGTCTCAACCATGTAATTATACATATATCAAAAGGTCATATTCAATCTAACGTAATACATGCAAGTAGTTTGAGGGAAAAAAAATAGCATTTTTACAAACTATTTATGTGGCAGAGTGGCTGTTATACGTATTTATGGAAATATACCAAAATGAAAATTGATTACCGTGCGCATACAACAATGTATGCGTATAAGTAGAGTAAGGAAAGTAACACAGTATCAAGAAGCCCGACCTCTTTGATTTTCGTGCAAGTTTTATAATATGAGCATCGCTCTATGAAAAGGGTGTGTAATGCATGTGCAGTCCTCTCAGGCTTATTAGGGACGACACTTTCCGCCTCAACTGGATTCTCGTCAAGAACAGTCTTCCTTTAAACGAAAAATCCAATATAAGCGGAAAATGTCGTCCCTGATGCGGACTGCACAGATACTTTCCGTCTAAACTGGAATATCGTCAAGAACAGTCGTCTTCAATTAAACGAAAAATCCAATAAACACGTCCCTGATAAGCCTGTGCGGACTTCACATGATATTATGGGACGACATTTTACGTACATGCATTAAACTCCCTTTTTACAGAGCGAGGCCATATGTACTAGAAAAGCGTTTAAGACCCTACATCGCAGTTTTCTTGCAGTACCAGTTGGTTGTTAGTCAGGTCAATATCCAGTGTGACCCACAAAAATTGCTTCAAAAGGTAATTTAACTGATCCTGGTAGGGAAGAAGGTACATTATAACATATCAAAAGTTTACCGATATCGGCCCTCCGGAAAGTGTTTTTTTTTTAAGATTGCCAGCAAGATGGCCGCCAAAACATATTGATGATCATAACTAAATAACTATCGACTCAAATTTGTTTAAGGGAGTTGATAGGGTATTTTTCATATATTGACCCGACTATGTGTGCTGTATATTACCTTACAGGTGACGCTGGAAGGATGTTTAAAAATTGTTTACGTGTTCCGCCACATCGACCAAGAGTTGTACACCATGCTGGAAGACTCTGGCAGTGGACCGAGTCCTTCAGACGAACCGAACTTTAAACTGAACATAGACTCGATTGCGTTTTTGCAAACCTTAGCCACTAATTTACGAAGTTAGTAAATTTGCGCAATTATTCATAAATTGTATGACCATATTGCATATTTTAATTAGGAGATTCCCCACTTAGTTATTGTGACAATACCGCATTATTGGCATACATGCATGCTTTAAAATTAGTTTAAATCTATTTATTTTAGCTCGATTACATCTAAAGTCTGAGGCTAATTGTAACGATCTCGAGTCCATTTCCTGGGACTTATAACCAGTACTTGGTGTTTTTGGGGGGAGATCGAAAGAACGCTCCCACAGTTCGGATCGAACCCGTGACCTCCCGGGTTTTTGCATTTATAAATTTATAATTCAAAATTATGAATAAATTGTTACGATATCAATGATCGTCGATTCAAGAGTCGATTGTCGTTGTATATTCATGCGGAGACTATGAGGACGCCCCTTCGTATTAAGTCCGCGTTATTAATTATATCAAATCATTTTTCCTATCATGGTTTAGCACATGAATATAATAATTGTGAACCCGCACTAGATCTTTTGTTTTTACTTTTTTCCTTAAAAGTTTATGCATCTTATGTATTCATTTGCGCATTGACTTATTCTAAATGAACACGAATGTCAAAGAGGCACAAGTATGAATTTAACGGTTTATTTATTCGCATAATCAGCATTACATGCTTTTGGCAAAACTAATCATATGATAATAACATATACACAGTGAGATGAAGATTGGCTAAATCATAGCTTACAAATAATCTCGATAGATAATATTATAAAAAACACACACACACACAAAAACACACAAAAGAAACAGGAAAATGTAGCATTAAAAAAACACAAAATGTTTATGATATGAAGGAATTTAGACAACTAGGAAGCAACAGAAGAATCAATGATTTCTTTTCGTTTTAACATTGCAAAATATATAAATTTCGATACTTTACGGAAACGTTTTACAGACTTCGTTGACATAATTGTTTCGAAATATTTCAATGTGTTAAATGACAGCCTAATGTTGTATTTTAACCTTAACTCCCTATAAATTGGACAAATACATAGAAAATGAAATTCAGATTCAATTATATCAGATGTACACACTTTACACTTACGATCGTTACTATTGTTAAATCTTCCTCTTTCTATTTCTAAATGATGCGAACACAATCGGAATCTACTCAACGCAATTATATGCNCACCTTGCTTGACTCCTAATGATACATCAAAGAATTCTGAGTATGACATTAAACTTGGACACTTTATACACGATTTCACATTTGCATATATGGATTTCAACATATTAAGCATTTTACAGCTGATACCTGAGTTCACAAGTTTAATCCATAGGGCATCATGAATGACAGTATCAAATGCCTTTTCATAGTCTACAAAGGCACAATATAGTTTTAAATTATTTGCTAAAACCTTCTGAATAATACTATGTAGAATAAAAATACAGTCAGACGTACTACGATTATTTCTAAAACCAAATTGACATTCATTTAAAATTGATTCGTTCTCGCACCTATTATTTAGACGGTTGCGCAGCGTTAAAGAAAATATTTTAGCCAGAATATTTATTAAAGTTATCCCTCTATAATTTGCCGGATTAGATTTATCACCCTTTTTGAACAATGGGACAATTGAGCCTTTAGTCCAGGACTCAGGATATACACAGTTATCAAATAAGTAATTGAATATTTTAACTAGGAATGGGACAATAAATTCTTTACAATCAATGAAAAAGTCCGCAACGTTACCGTCCAAATTAGCGCTTTTATTTCGGGACATCAAAGACATCGTTTTAATAATTTCATCGGTCGTAAATGCATCATCGAGCGAGTCAATATTTACGCCGTCAGCTGAATCTGAATAATTGCAATTTCTAAAACAATTTTCGTTTGGCGTTGCAGACATTTGTTTAAAGTGGTTTAAAAAATCATTTACATTTATATTGGCTTGATTTTTATTACCGCCTTTGAGTTTCTTAATGTATTTCCAAAATTTTCGTGAATCAGATCTACTCATATCTTTAAGACGATGTTGCGCTTTGTTATTGTAATTATATTTAGCTTTTCTCTTACAAACACAGTATGACCGCCTAGCTTCTAAAAAAAAATAAACGCGTTGTATCATTTGGCTGGTAATAAATAATTGTTTCGATCTATAAAATATATCTTTAGCTTGTTTACAATCAGCGTTAAACTAATTCGGCCTATCCGAATTAATCACGTATTTATCTTTATTCATACTACAGCGTCGTTTACCGTGGACACTAAATGATATCCGATAAATTATAGACGACAGGTTATTAATACACGAATCCAAATCCAGAGAACCGTTAATCAACGACTGTGTAAGTAGGTCAAAACTGTGAGATTCGTTTTGTAATAGATTCAATAAGGTATCTTGACTACTACTCGCTGTGTTCCAATTGATACGATCATATGTATTGTTTAAAGATGCATCGATATTAAATAACTTTAATGAAAATTCAATTGCACAGTGATCCGAAAATTCACTTAGTTCATGAATCTTCATGTTAACAAATTTGTCATAAAATTCATAGTTAGGAATAACATAGTCAACAACACTCGCTCCTACAGTATTTATGCTTAAATTATAACAGGTGAATAATCCTGGCTCAAGGCGCCCGTTAAGAATACAAACACTGCATTCTTTGCATAGAGTTAGCAACCTATTACCAAACCGGTTTGTAATGACATCATGTGATTTGCAAATTGGTAGATCATAATAATCAAAATCATCGGCGGGCATGTTTACATAACGGTTCAAATTAGTATGTTCTGATAAGTCACTCTTTTCGCCCACGCGCGAGTTTAAATCACCCATGAGGACAACACCACCAAGCGTTTTATAATATGATAACAAACAACGGAAAGAGCAAGGTATTGTGATAGAACGAGACCTGTCGCTGGTTCTCTGTTTCAGTTTGCCTACTGGTTGCATTGGCGTGTTCGCTGGCGGCCGGTATTCTGACCATCCTACACATGTTGACATCTTTCAGGTATAACTGTTAAATTATTAGTGTATCCGTATTTGCGTGAACAAAGTACAAACTAGATAAAGCATATCGAACATAACAACATGTACACGGAATAATTTCTTTTGTGTTGTTATGCCACTAGCGCACAATTTCCTTGGAGACGCTGACCCAATATTTTAAAGTGTTATTATGCTTCTGAACGATAACACTTATTATTTCCGCCCATTTGCAAAACTATCATGTCCCTGACCGATAGCACAATTTAAGCCCCGCCCACATTTGAGATTATCATGCATCACTACACTGTTTAATTATTCGGAAGTCACGCCCACTTTGAACTATTTTTATATGACTTTGGTTAAAACGGAAAAAAACACTAAATCGATGTTGGTCAGATGATATAAAGGCGTTGGCAAATGAGGGTTAATATCAACAGTTTTGACGAGGAAACACGCAAAAATTACACACCATGTAAAACTGTAATGCAGCATGAACATTTGTACATGACATTTTCCAAGAGAAATAATGTGAAATAAACAAACATGATTCTACATCTCTTGAGGAAAAAAATGCAACGCTATTGCTATTAAATATACTTATATACTAATTCAATAGGTATGTTGCTTTCAGAGCAAAACAACTGGCTTTGTACAAGGGAAACAACACTCATATCCATGATTATATTGCTTTCAGTGCAAACCTATTGGCTTTGTACAAGGGAGACAACACTCATATCAAAAACATATATTGCTTTCAGAGCAAAGCTATTGGCTTTGTACAAGGGAGACAACACTAATATCAAATAAATCTATTGGTTTCAGAGCAAAGCTACTGACTTGGTACAAGGGAGACAACACTCATAGCCATGTGTATATTGCTTTCAGAGCAAACCTACTAGGAACGTTCAAGGGAGACAACACTCATATCCAATACGTCTATTGCTTTCAGTGCAAACCTATTGGCTTTGACCAAGGGAGAAACACTCATATCAAATACGTCTATTGCTTTCAGAGCAAACCTTCTGGCTTTGTACAAGGGAGACAATACTCATATCCCGCACCGATCCATCATGGAAAACAACTCCTTGCTGGTACGTTCAGCATACCTGGCAAGTCTGTTGCCATTTATTACCACTCTAACCGTTATGAAATTCTAAATTTCATATCAAAAAGCCTTTGCTAATTCAAACATGTTTGATAAGTTATAACATCCAGTGAGGTTGGTTCTGAGTTACTGTTCAACGAAATATCACATTTAAGAGCAGGTAAATACCAAATAACAATAGACGATTTTCATTTAAACATTTCATTTGCTTATATCTTTAACACATAATATTAAGTTGGAGTGTAAAAAATACGATAAACAAAAACAATCAGTGCGTCACTACAGACACGTTCAATCGTACTTGTTTGATAAACACAAAGTGTGCATGTCTTACGGTCACTTTGTTGAGACTTCCCGATATTGAGATACTTCCCGATATTGAGAGACTTTCCGACATTTGAGAGACTTCCCGATATTGAACAGGGATTTGAGATTGGTTTTAAAATATGTTAAGTATTTCTTTAGTTTATAACAATCTGATATTTATACAATGGCAAAAACAAAAATGTTCAGTTGTTTGCACTAACATATCCATAAAATAGTTGTAGGTAAGTTTTTTTTTAAATATGTTTTGCGATTCCCCACATTATGAAGAATAGGAGATTCAGAAATTATCCCAATCTGCATCATGTCACGTTTTTGTTGTTTTATTTTGAGGAGGGAGGATGTGTATGTGTTTACTTTTGTTTTGATACACCTAAAATAATGAATATCTCAGTGTGCAAAAGTGATAATTGATTATCTTCATTATTTTAGGTGTACCACAACAAATGTTAACACATACACATTTTGTTTAAGGTGTTAACTTTTAAGCAATTATTGCTGGACTAAACGTAAGCTTAGACTAGCCTTTCAATCGGTTTAAACACCCTATGCTTTGCATGTACCGTTTAAAGGGCGATGACCCAGTAATAGTTTTAATGTTGGTGTTGTATGTATGATTCTGTATTATCTATTATTGAGAATCATTTTTCCTATATTCGTACTGTATACGATATGTTTCTATTTGACATTTAGGTTTTGATAATCAATGCTTTATTTTTAATGTTGGTGCTGTATGTCTTGTCCTGTATTGTATAGATACATGCGCTTGCCTTTTATATACATAAAAAAAAATACTTAAATATAATGTAGTTCTTGATTGGAGTACCATTTATCCTGTATTCGTACTGTATACGATATGTTTAGTTGTGACATTTATTTTTTGATTGCAGGTGGGTAGCATGAAATATGCGGGCTATCAAGTTGCGTATATTGCATGGGGTGAGACGATACTTAAAGTTCCTTTTCACAGATTTGGCATGTATTGGACATTGTCATGTAATGCTTTAAATTGATGAATGTAAACATTGTAACCAAATAGCTGCAGTAAAAATCAAGAACTTAATTCAAGAAAGAAAAAAAATCTCAATTGGGCTCGAACCACTGACCATTGGAGTAAAAGTCTAGCACATAAACCACTCGGCCATCCGTTCTCATACAGTGAGTGTTATATTTTAAAGACGATGCTTTAATAAATTATCAAGGGAACAACGATAAACGAAAACAATTTTATTTAAGTGTACATGTATATACATACGAATAACGATATTGGACCAACACATTTGGCTACATTTTTCCGATTGTCTTTATCATAATTATTTGATTTGAAAGTACAAACGTTTCCTTGTTTACGTTTTCGTCTGTGTTTACCCTGATTGATTTTAAATCAACGAGTTAATCCTGTATGGTAAATTCTACACGTCGACACATGTTTTAATGAAATGATGGTTCTATTGTATTATTGAACAGAGTTTATTTCGACTTACGCCTAATGAGCGCAACGTCATAAACATACATATGTTATAACAGCATGCGTTTCAATTAAATATAAAACATAATAATTTCGAAGAAAGATCAATTTTAAAAGGAATGAAATACAACATGTTTTCGTGAGAATGCCACATGGATGGGGTAAAGACATAGTTACCACATAATGCCAAAACGTAGTTTAATAATTGCAACAAGTAGTTCATTATTCTATGCATATTGTCTTTGTGAAAAATATATAATTTATACTACATTATTCCATCCCCAGGGTTCGTTCTACAGTTTGTCATCCTGTCTCTGGTATGTGTTACCATGTGCTTACTCATCACACTGTTAATGTGGGGATACACCGACTGGCTGATATGGTTCCTGGAAACAGTGTGGTGAGATCTTTTTTTCCAACACATTTTATTACAAGACTGCAAATAAATACATATACAAATACATATGCAACTCATCTAAGTCCTACGTTATCTGCATAATTATAGACAATGACATACAAAGCAATGAGCATAGTGCATTGTAAAAAGGTCCCTACCTTCACCATACAAGCATAATACACAGAATTTAAAGCTTATGCTTAATGTTTTGGTACATGTTTTTTTTTATTAAACTATTCTACAAAACATATGCATTTTATGTATGTATAATACTAAGGGTGAATATCTTGGAGATTACACAACACGTTTGGTGAGATCTGCTCTACTGAAAACGTTTCACAATTTATAAAAGTCCCATTGTATCACAATCTTAGAAACCGTAAGGTTATGCCTGCAATGCTGATGGCAAACAATTTATATTCTTTGTCCTTTATGATCTTGCACCATGATTAAATGTGGTTGTTGTTTGAAGCACAGGAGGGAAGCCCATACTTTTTGTAATTGCTATAATAGAGACTATTATAGCATATATTAACAAATAAATAAATACAGATAATATGGGCTTCCCTCCTGTGGTTTGAAGTTCCCACACCATTATTTATTGTGGTTGTTTTTTTTTAATCCCTAACGATCCTGCACCATTAATTATTGTGGTTGTTGTTTGGATTTGTGTTAAGTATTGGGAGTTTTTTTTAGTTCTTTCCTGAACAAAACTCAAATATTGGTATGTCAATAGATATTTACATAATGTATATGTTTTATTTCTCAAAAATAAAATGTCATGTTAACCCCTGAGAACTATTGATAATACGCAGTGGTAAAACAGTCTTTTTACATACCCTGTATGATTTCAATGAGCCTCGCTCTGTGAAAAGAGGGTTTAATGCATGTGCGTAAGGTGTCGTCACAGATTAGCCTGTGCAGTCCGACCAGACTAATCTGGCACGACACTTTACGCACATGCATTGAACCTTCTTTTTACAGAGCGGAGGCTCATTTCTTTGTTCATCGAGTCCACACATTTCGAGACAATTCGTTGTTGGTTGCACATTTAATTTAAAACACCCATGCTATTATTTGATTGCAGGCCCGGGTTTGTGGTGTCAATCATTGTTATGGTNGTATATATCTCCAGCATAACGTAACCTAAAATTCTCTCAAATGTTAAATGTTAAACTTTTCAAAAGTGTCGGTTTGTTGGGATAAGGAAAATAAAGACGGCTTTGTTGGGATAAGGAAAATATAGACGGTTTTGCCATTGACTGAAAACTACTAATTAATTCACATATTTGACAATTGCTGTTTTTTTTAACGCAAAACCACGACTGTTAGAAATAACGATACGTTTATCAGTTTCTAGATTGATAACAGCGGTAGGTGAGGCTCATGTTGGCGACTTAAAGTGATAAACATTTTGATGACCTTAAGAAGCTACAGTGAACATGTATTTGTTTGATAACAATGTTTACATATATCAGCCTGTTTATCATGATAAATGTGTCGCGTTCTGAGAAAACTGGGCATAATGCTTGTGCGTAAATTGTCATCCCAGATAAGCCTGTGCATTCCGCACAGGCTAATCAGGGACGACAATTACCGCTTTTATGACATTTTCCGTTTAAATGAAGTCTCTTCTTAGCAAAAATCCAATTAAGGCGGAAAGTGTCGTCCCGGATTAGCCTGTGCGGACTGCACAGGCTAATCTGGGATGACACTTTACTCACATGCATTATGCCCAGTTTTCTCAGAACACGACACAAATGTGTCAACATAATTTATTTAAAGGCGGCTCATTTAATGCAATTTCAATCTCTTGTCACATAATCAAACGCTGACTGTTTCCCTTCATTATCTGGGATAACAGTTTTAGTTATACACGTGTATTATCAGCCTTGTATTTTCGTGTGTTGTTTGGCAATCTTTATTTAAAATCTTCTTTAGGAAACAACATATGGATTGCTCATGTCAGGTGCACTTTTCAATTAGGTTTTATATGTGTGTTCTACTACTAAAACACATGAAGCCTGAAATTGTGACCAACTATAGTACCGCAGTGAAATTGAGATACAATTAATATGTACATGCGTGTTAGTGTATATATGATCACTTTCGAACATTTGGCCCCGATGTACATGTATAAGAAACTTAACTGTCTATGATTTTCTAAGCAGATATATTTGTATCAGCTTGTCTCCGGAATCACTGCTAAAACATTGTTTTGCCTAACTTTACTTGTGTATGGTTTACTAGAACAACAGAACATTGCAGTTGCGCTCGGATCGGTTTTTGGCCATACTATTCTATGAGACCGTTACTTATTCATGCATTTTGAACGAACCCTATTCAGCCTTTACTCCTTTATTTCCATGCAAAATATTAAGATTACCATATTACTTTCAGACGCGCTCTGTTCAGCTTTTCGTTCTTCATGTTCTTCTACAACATATTCATTGGGTTCCTCTCATGTCTCCTCCGCATAATCAAGTCTATGGCTATCGGCGCCATCTTCCTGCCACGTCTTGACAACAGCGCCCTTCCCAGTAGGTTCCAAATGATGGATCCAGGTATGTAGACCATTCCAGAATGTATAAATATACCGCCGCCATTTTATCAGTCACATGACTGTCAGTTATTACACTGCTGCTAACTTCTACGAGTCTGCGATACCAAAGATCTATCAATGTATCTTGATAGATCTTTGGCGATACCAAAAACATAATGTATGACAACACAGTAATGTAATTAATAATTTCTACGCTTAGCTTATATTCTATTTTCCGGATGCGTTTACGGAAGTAGATTGTAACGATACTCTACACATGTGCACACCATAATATTTTCACAGTTGTTGACTTGTGCAATGAATTCCATGGCACTTTATAAGGGTAAATTGACAGTGAAGAAATCTGTGCCATTCGCACCAGCAGGAGAGAAATCTTATTACAGCATCCCATTTTAAACCATTTTTGTCCTCCATGATTTGTTTCACCAAATTGCGTAAAGAAATAATTAACTGTATTCGACAATTCATCCGAGGCAAGAATATCAAGAACAACTTATAATAGTTCGTATTTCAAAACAGCAAAAGCAGAAACAAGATTCCGTTGCTGTTTCTTGAAACTACATATTATACAGATTAGGATACCATATAGCAGGGTGATTTTGTTGTCGTACTTGTTTTAGATAACAAGCGACTGGCCATACTTGTTTCAGGATTTTCAGCTTACGTCGGCTTCATTAACGTGGAAAGCTCCCACACACATCCAGTCGTTGTGTTGTTCCTGCGTATCCTCTTGGCTGCTCGCAAGAAGCAAACCGAGGGAAAAGGTAAAAAAACAGAGAGAAAGGATGAGGTAACAGAGAAAAAAGGTGAGAAAACAGAGAGACAAAGTGTGGACACAGAGAGACACGGTGAGAAAACAGAGAGAGAAGGTGAGAAAACAAAGAGACAAGGTGAGGAAACAGAGAGGAAATGTGAGAAAACAGAGAGAAAAGGTGAGGAATCAGAGAGAAAAGGTGAGAAAACAAGGAGAGACAATGTGCGGAAACAGAGAAGAAAGGTGAGAAAACAGAGAGACAAGGTGAGGAAACAGAGAGAAAAGGTGAGAAAAAAAAGAGACAAGGTGAGGAAACAGAGAGAAAAGGTGAGAAAACAGAGAGAACAGTTGAGGACACAGAGAGGAGATGTGAGAAAACACAGAGACAAGGTGAGGAAACAGAGAGGAAAGGTGAGAAAACAGAGAGGAAAGGTGAGAAAACAGATTGACAAGGTAAGGAAACAGAGAGAAAAGGTGAGAAAACATGGAGACAAAGTGAGGAAACAGAGAGAAAAGGCGAGAAAAAAGAGAGAAAAGGCAAAAAAACAGATAGGATAGGTGAGAAAACAGAGAGGAGAGGTGCGAAAACAGCTAGAAAAGGTGAGAAAACAGAGAGAAAAGGTGAGAAAACAGAAAGAAAATGCGAGAAAACAGAGAGAAAAGGTGACAAAACAGAGAGGCGAGGTGAGAAAACAGAGGGGAGAGGCAAATCAAATCAAATCAAATTTTATTTTAAGTCGGTACATGTGTAGCAAAGAAACATAAGCTATAAATAGCTATTAACCGACATAGGCGACACTGAGATTTGTGCTGTTCTGTTTGTGTTATTTTGAATTGTTTTGGCATTTTGCCCCTTACCTTAAAAACGTAAAATACAATTTCTAACATGAATTTTCTCACCTTATAATGTCTTGTGTGGAGCATTATCTCTGTATTGAACTTCAAAACGGTTTGGTCTTTTTTTCATCATGATATTAAGCTTTGATTGCTTCGGACGCTTCAATACATTTAAATCATATTTTAACGTATCTGTAATATAATCCAATTATTCCATATTTATGGTTAAAATATTTTATTGATAAGCGAACTTGTATGTTGTTTGTAATTTTCCAAAGGGCACATGATACTGATACAGTAATTAAGCAAGTATAGATGAACGGATATTAATCCTNAGACAAGGTGAGGAAACAGAGAGGAAAGGTGAGAAAACAGAGAGAAAAGGTGAGAAAAACGATTGACAAGGTAAGGAAACAGAGAGAAAAGGTGAGAAAACATAGAGACAAGGTGAGGAAACAGATAGAAAAGGCGAGAAAAAAGTGAGAAAAGGCAAATAAAAACAGATAGGAGAGGTGAGAAAACAGAGAGATGAGGTGCGAAAACAGCTAGAAAAGGTGAGAAAACAGAGAGAAAAGGTGAGAAAACAGAAAGAAAAGACGAGAAAACAGAGAGAATAGGTGACAAAACAGAGAGGCGATGTGAGAAAACAGAGGGAAGAGGCAAATCAAATCAAATTTTATTTTAAGTCGGTACATGTGTAACAAAGAAACATTAGCTATAAATAGCTATTAACCGACATAGGCGACACTGAGATTTGTGTTGTACTGTATGTGTTATTTTGAATTGTTTTGGCATTTTGTCCCTTACCTTAAAAACGTAAAAGACAATTTCTAACATGAATTTTCTAACCTTATAATTTCTTCTGTGGAACATTATCTCTGTATTGAACTTCAAAACGGTTTGGTCTTTTTTTAATCATGATATTAAGATTTGATTGCTACGGACGCTTCATTACATATAAATCATATTTTAACGTATCTGTAATATAATCCAATTATTCCATATTTATGGTTTAAATATTTTATTGATAAGCGAACTTGTAAGTTGTTTGTAATTTTCCAAAGGGCACATGATACTGATACAGTAATTAAGCAAGTATAGATGAACGGATATTAATCCTGAACAATAGCTGGAGAGGTTTTGTGGGCCCGTTGACTGTGTGTATGTTTTAAACGATATCTGTATAAGGCATGTAAATGTATGGATCGTTTAGTCTCTGTATGTTAAGGTGCAGGTCATCTAAATTAAAAAAAAAATGTGTTAAAACTTTAAAGGAAACGCTTTAAGTCGCTATATGTAAAAATTCGATCATAAGATATGAACATCCAACATAATAATTTCACTGTTTATGTATGTTCATAGAAAGAATGCAGACATTTGTACGCGCTCGAAGCTTTGGCAGACGGCCTACTCGATGCTCAACAATCCAACGATGAGAGTATCACGGAAGCATTACCTAGAACGCGTGAAACAGTTGCAAGAACGCCTGGCGGAGTTGTATCACCTTGACAACAAATCGGCAGGTGCGCTCGCTAACGAGATCAACAGAACCGGTGTCGACATGAAGGACGTTGAAGAGGTCATGATTCCCGGAACGGTCGCTAACATTGCAGCGACCCTGGAGAGGGATATGACGAAAAACAGGTTCCTGTATAGTGTAAAGAGGAGCCTGGAGCGGCAACGGACTGTTTTACAGCTAAACGCTAATGCGGACCAGAGCGCGGTCAATGTCGGTATTCTGAGAAACATGTTTGAACGTGGGATGTTAATGTCTGAAGGCATCAGACTGTAAGGTGAATAACGCGATTAATCAAAAGTTACAACGCAGAAAACTGACATTGTTGCATGTCCTACGACACACATTCAAATCGTTTGTACATTTATAAACTGTATATATATTATGAATTGCATAGTTATAACGGACTTCTTGGTTCATTGTAATAATGCATATTTGATCTTGCAGATATAATTGTATTTAAGGTGTATCTATCTCTCCTGTTTTATGGTTTGTACCGTTTATTGATTAAATATTTTCCGATCTGTTCATTTCTACGTTAACTGGATAAAATTATTCGTCAAGTAGACTGTTTAATTTAATAACGGTTTCTAACATAGCAGCGACTCTGGAAAGAGATATGACGAAAAACAGGTTCCTGTACAGTGTTAAGAGGGATCTTGAGCGGCAACGGACTGTTTTACAGAGGAACGCCGAGGCGGATCTGGGCGCGGTCAATATCGGTATTTTTAGAAACATGTGGGAACGTGGGATGTTCATGTCTGAAGGCAACAAGTATTAACGGTGAATAGCGCGCTTAC
>VMBQ01003592.1:69321-99181 GCA_007657795.1 Dreissena rostriformis | reverse complement strand
GTAGGACTAGAAGAAATTCAGTTATATAGTTATGAGTTATACATTGTAGGACGAGAAGAAATTCAGTAATATAGTTATGAGTTATACATTGAATGACTTGAAGAAATTCAGTAATATAGTTACGATCAAGATATACATTGTAGGACTAGAAGAAATTCAGTAATATAGTTATGAGATATACATTGTAGAACTAGAAGAAATTCAGTTATTTAGTTACGAGTTATACATTGTAGGATTAGAAGAAATTCAGTAATATAGTTACGATCGAGATATACATTGTAGGACTAGAAGAAATTCAGTAATATAGTTATGAGATATACATTGTAGGACTAGAAGAAATTCAGTAATATAGTTTTGAGTTATACATTGTAGGACTAGAAGAAATTCATTAATATAGTTATGAGATATACATTGTAGGGCTAGAAGAAATTCAGTTATATAGTTATGAGATATACATTGTAGGACTAGAAGAAATTCATTTATATAGTCATGAGTTATATATTGTAGGACTAGAAGAAATTCAGTTATATAGTTATGAGATATTAGAGATTTCAGCTGTTCACTGTTATTGCTCAATGATACAGGCGAGTGGTTTTAAACAATAAATGTGAAGTCAAAAATAAACTCAAAGTTTTATATTAACCAGCCCTCATATTCACAGGTCAAGAACTTAAAGAAACTGAAAGCATCTGCACATGTTTTCATTTCAAAACCTTAACTACTGAAGCTCTTTACTGTGAATTCAACCATAACAAAACGTTCTTGCCTCTAAATTGCATACCCAAAAAATTGGTCTTTACCCCATGTCAACGGTCAAATTTACAATAATATGTTAGAATTATTTTCCTTTGGAATATTTTATGCGGTTAAATGGAGAAATATTAGTTATTCAAATGGAAATTTCTTATGCCAAATTAGCTGATATGTAGCCATTGGCTAATTTTGCAGATGTCAGTGTAAGCCCTGCTAACCTGTTAAGTTTTTCCACATAGAAGGTGAACCCTCCACGGAGATGATCCAGCTCTGGGGGTGATGCCACATACTTCTTCCCTAACACTGTGTCACACCCCATACAGTACACCATGTGGAATGTGCTGAAATAACGGGTACAATAAGACAGAAGGATAGATCAAAGCTCCAAATGTTGTTACACAAAAATAATACATTATAAATCCCGAACAAGTGAAGTCTAGAGAATGTTAGTTGATTTTTTTCTGCTGAGCACTTTTGGACTCAAATTGTATGAATGTGTCTGACATTGACAACAGACTGACTGTGACAATACATACCTAGACATCTAATGAACGGATTGGAGAAAGAAATAAAACCAGTAATATTTTTTAATGTCAAAAAACGAAACAAATTTTAAAAGGTCGTGGTATAATTACTAGGCAAGTACCAAATGATTGCATAAATATCAAAGATTTTAGTAGAAATGTTGGTTATATTGAGTTAAAAATTTACGAAACTTGGAGCAAAATGTTTGAAGTAGAAGTTTATTACCATAAAGAACTGAAATAAGAAAATTTGTTGTAGTGAGATGACAAATCATGTTCGAAAGGTAAAACTTGCAGAATTCTGTGTGATTGGAACACTGTATTCTGTTCACTGAATTGCACTGCACTAAGAGCTCAAATACAGGTAAATTGATTTTTAGCTCTGTTGTTTTCGAAGAAAACGCGAGGTATCGTCATAGCTAGCTTGTCCGCGTAGTCCGAAAACTTTAACATTGGCCATAACTTTTGCAATATTGAAGATAGCAACTTGATATTTGGCATGCATGTGTATCTCATGGAGCTGCACATTTTGAGTGGTGAAAGGTCAAGGTCATCCTTCAAGGTCAAAACAACGTTTTTTTTTTGTTTTTTGTTCATGTGTATCTCATGGACTTGCACATTTTGAGTGGTGAAAAGGTCAAGGTCATCCTTCAAGGACAATGGTCAAAAAACTAAATCCAAGCACCCACTGCCGAGCGTTGGCACCCACTATGCTGTGCTCTTGTTGAAGATTATGATCAAGGTGCATCAAATAGATTTTACCAATCTGTGTACCCATATTATATGGCATTACAAAACTTTAAATAACTAGAACTCCGCGAGTTGGATGTGTCGCCTGATGGTGGATAGGTTAACCAAGAAATTGGCCTATTTCAAACAGTCTAAGTCCAAAATAAGGTCAAGGTCAAAATGAGGTTGGGTGATGCTGGTGTGTGCAGGGTGATGAGAGACAACATCCATGCAAGTATCAAAGCTCTGAAGCAAGCGGTATTGATGTCAGACGAAACGGTCAAAATGGGTTAACCAAGATTTTCGTACAGACGAATGGACGGACAGGACAGATGCTATATATTATGCCTCCTGCATCATTGATGCTGGTGGCATAAAAAAATCTATCAAAAAATTTAATGTTTAAAGTAAAGCTGAAGACATAGTAGTTATGAACCTTTTTTGGGTAGCAGTCGCAGATTTCGAAATCTTAACGCTTTTCCAAGTTCAAGGTCAAGGTCACAGTGGTCAAAACTTTTATGCACATGGAAAGGTCTTGTCCAGATACACATGTGTACCAAATATAAAAGCAATATCTGAAGGGACACAGACGTTATAAGCGTTTTTTGAATCGCGGTTGCAGATTTCAAAACCTGAACGCAGACCCCAAGTTAAAAAATTTCATGCGCATGGAAAGGTGTTGTCTAGATACACATGCGTACCAAATATGAAAGCAATATCTGAAGGGACACAGTAGGTATGAGCCTTTTTCGAATCACTGTCGAAGATTTTGAAACCTTAACGCTGACCTCAAGTTCAAAACCTGAACGCTGACCTGCAGTTCAAGGTCAAGGTCACAGGGGTCAAACATTTTTTGCGCATGGAAAGGTGTTGTCCAGATACACATGCATACCAAATATGAATGCAATATCTGAAGGGACACTGTCACAGTAGTTATGAGCCTTTTTCAAATCGCGGTCGCAGATTTCGAAACCTGAACGCTGACCTCAAGTTCAAGGTCACAAGGGTCAACAATTTTATGCGCATGGAAAGCTGTTGCCCAGAAACACATGCATACCAAATATGAAGGCAATATCTGATAGGAAACAGTAGTAATGAGCCTTTAGCGAATCGCGGTCGCAGATTTCGAAACCTGAACGCTGACCTAAAGTTCAAGGTCACAGGGGTCAAAATTTTTATGCAAATCGAAAGGTGTTGTCCAGATACACATGCATACCAAATATGAAATCAATATCTGGTGGGACATAGAAGAAATGAGCCTTTTTCAAAAAGTGTGATGCCGCAGCCGACGCCACCGCAGACGAAGTAACACCTATATGTCCCCTGACCATAGTCAGGCGACACAAAAACAAGTGATTTTTCTAATGATCTAATGAATAAAAACACAAAACACGCATACTGAAAAAGTAGCAATATCAATTTATTTTAAAATGTTTCACATAATTATTTATTTAAAAGTTTGAGTACATTTAAGGAAATATTTTCTCAAAGGAATATTTTATATAACTGCAAGGAAGATTTTATTCACTTCTTTATCTGGTTTCGATATATTTCAGAACATCAAACTGACTGTTTTCTGGCAATTCTGAAAAATATGCAATTTTGGGAATTGGCAATTTGTTTGCGTGAAAAGTCCACTAATTTGAGAAAAACTACTTTATTATAAATCTTTATAATAATTCAAATTATAAGAACGAAAACATATACATGTTATATACTTTTTTTAGATGTAACTTAAAGCGGGACTGTACGATTTTGTCAAATATTTATGATTTTTTTTAAAATGTGTTGAAAATTAGTATACATATATTTCAATATAAATTAAAATAAAAGTTAAGAAGAACATGTGTCGAAAAATGCGAAATAAGCCAGATATTTAAATCTGAAAGCTTAAATGGCTGGCAGCCAAATAAGCCAGCATGTATATCATGCATGTACGATGTGAATCTAAATTTAGTTTTAGTGCAGATTCGTTCATACGACACAAAGACACAATTTTGTTTCCTTACAAATACGAGTAAAAGTGTCGGCATCGGCTTTAACCAGCGCTAACTTGTCTTTGCTGCATTTTATAAAATTCGTCTTCAAAGTATAATTTGTATTGCCTATTTTGAGTCATCGCAACATAATTTAATCAATATATTAAAATTTAACACAAATGTAAAAATCGTACAGTCCCGCTTTAAATAAAATTGAGATATAATCATATTATCATTAGACACTTCTTATCAAACAATTCAAATGGATAAAAAAAATCAAATTGAGATTTTTTTTACCATTTTGCTTTGGGAATAGGTCCTTTTTAACAAGATACGACTGAACAAGGCCTGCCTAGCGGAAGATTTAGATTAGGACAATTTGTTTCACTTTAATGGACTTTAATCACTCATTCTTTTATTGGGCCCAAAAAGATACCTTATGAAAATAATTACCTTCCATGGTCTACTCCTGTTTCTCCAAGTTGCAATGTCTGCCTCACACCAACGCACTTAGTGGCACCTTGAATTATATAATTGATTTTATTGCATACATGTTTGCAATGACCAATACTTTATCTTTATTGATAGCTAATTCAGATAAAAGAAAAACAGAAACATTATGTAGTTAGTTTTGTTTTTTATTTAGTTCGTTTTTAATGGACACTTGAAAGGAGGTGCCCCACTTCTGTTCCTGAAAACATTCCTATGGAGAGACCTGCACTTGCCGCGGAATTAAAGGGAGCCCTTTCCACTATTCAGTCAAACCCATATAATTATGAATGTCAAAAAAGCACTTTCCTCATACTTTTTTTTGTATTTAACAAACTTAATGTAAACTATACATGAATGGACACATTGTACTGCAATATATTCACTCACTAAGATAAGTACTTGGACTGTAGCGAAAAAAGGTAACTTCCAACAGCCTTGCTCTTTAGCGGGCCGGTTAGAGTATCTAAGTTACTACTGTGGCGATTTTTATCCTAACACTGTTTTTACTTTCCCAGAGCTCCAGATAAGGGTCGTATTTTCGTAATTATCCCCACACTTTTTGAAAAAAAGGTGGGGATATTGTGGTGATGTCCGCCGTCCGGTTGTCCGTCCTTCCTGGCCAATATCTACTCCTACACTATTAGCACTAGAGCCTTGAAACTTACACACATGGTAGCTATGAGCATATGTGCGACCCTGCACTATTTGGAATTTTGATCTGACCCCTGGGTTAAAAGTTATAGGGGTTGGGGTGTGGCCGCGTCAGAAATTATCACTCATTTTTTTAGGTAATTTTACATTTACTTCTTTATTTCTACACCGATTCACTTCAAATTGATACTGGACCTCTCTTATGACAATACGGTCAATCTCAACCATGCATGGCCCCATTCCCAACCCTGGGGCGCCCCGCCCACATAGGCCACACCCACCAAAAATTTCCATTTACTATAATTTTTTCATTTCTACACGGATTCACTTCAAATTGATACTGAACTTCTCTTATGACATTAGGGTCAATCTCAACTATGCATGGCCCCATTACCAACCCTGGGGCGCCCCGCCCACATAGACCACACCCACCCAAAATTGCCTTTACTATAATTTCTTCATTTCTACACCGATTCACTTCAAATTGATACTGAACTTCTCTTATGACAATACGGTCAATCTCAACTATGCATGGCCTCATTACCAACCCTGGGGCGCCCTGCCCACATAGGTCACACCCACCCAAAATTGCCTTTACTATAACTTCTTCATTTCTACACCAATTCACTTCTAATTGATACTGAACTTCTCTATGACAATACGGTCAATCTCGACTATGCATGGCCCCATTACCAACCCTGGGGCACACCTAGGTCAAAGATTCGGTGCGGGGATACGCGTCGGCCTCTGCCGCGCCATTTCTAGTTACGAATTATTTTCAAGTCTGTTACGTATTTATTTTAAAATCTGGTCGTACCATTAAGAATTACAAAATCAAGTTACAAATATTATTTTTACACCAGTTCGTATCGATTTTCATTGAGTTTTTTTCGCGTATTAAAGATCTTTTCGGTACTAATTATATAGAATGGTTATCAGGTTTATTTAACGAAGCGCATTTTTTCCAATAAAAGCGGCGTGTTCAGTCTATCTGTCAAAAAAACAACTGCAAAGCGTGCAAAGAAATCAAGCTTTTAACATATTGTATGCACAGTGAGCCGTAGTTGAATGTTAAGAAAGACATTATAGAAAAGATCTTATACGATGTTGTATGTTTAGTTGCCGACACAGTCGGAAAAGCTAAAAAAAGCGACACGATGGGTCAAAACTTAAACAAAAAACATTGGTCGAGTGGAAGGGACAATTCCCGTGGCTAATCGCTGAAAAGATTGGAGGGGAGATCTGTTTGAATTGTGAAATATGTAAAAAGCCATCGAAGGCATGCAATCTAAGCACAGTTTGGGCATATGAAGGTATTTGAAAAATAAAATTCCCATGGTCAATAGACACTGTTGAACTCGTATAAATATAGTTGCAAGTATTTTTATTGTTTTGCATGAAAATAACCATTATTATTTATTTTTATGTCATTTAGAAAAGTTAGGATTTTTTTTTTCAAAACTTAGTAGTAACGTTAAGAATAAAATTTCAGAGTTAAGAATTCTTTTTGAATATCTGGTAGTAACGTTAAGAATTTCACAAAACCTTATCTGGAGCTCTGCTTTCCTTACTTCTATTTATTATGCTTAGGGGTGTTTCTTGAGGTTATAACGTCATTAAGACATATGGAAATGTCTGAGTAATAAGCAGGCAGTATATAAGCGCGCGTTTCCTCTATGAACAGACCGTTCTGCTCCCGACTTTGTCTTTGACTTTTCCTACCCCTCAGCAGCCCTTGTCGCTAATAGTAGATATATAAGTCACATACCTTCATACAAACACTATAAGCCTCCATACCTAGGGTATCGAGTCACACAGACACAGAGTCATTTCTAAGTGTCCCGAGACATAGGTCTCCATACATTGTCCCGAGGACATAGGTCTCCATACATAGACCCGAGGTCATAGGCTTCCGTACATAGTGAGTGCTCGAGGCGATATGATTATAGCATTTGATTATACTTTATTCACTGATTCAAACCAATCATTGAATTAATAGCTTAAGGAAGACTATATACTATTGTTTTGTGCTTTGTATTATTGTCTGAGCCATTCTTAAGACCCGAAGCACGGGTGACGACACTTTACACTACCACTTTGGAGACCCAGGTTCAATACCCTGGTGGAGCTCAGAATTTGTACATTAGGATTTTATTTTTGTTGTTGTTGATAATTTGTATGAATTTCTAGCTTATTTAGGTAAATAGTCTACACGTGCAGTTGTAATTGTAAACATAATATAAGCCCGTTCACTACTAGACTCTACCTGCAAGAGTTATTGAACGAAGCGACTTAGTGGCCGCCACCCATGACATCGAGTCTCCAATGATTGCATTGCATTTCCCACATTGGAAAATCACTAGTTCAAGGTTTGAAAATGAAGAAGTTGCGGAAGTTTCTCCTTCTAGCTTTTGCGAGTGGATCGAAGAGTCAATGCCAGCCATAATTGATCGCGACAGCCTTGTCTTTTTTTTACTGTTTGACTGGTGGCGGGAAATTATGCAAAGCTAGCAACATATTAGAATTTGAAAAGTACGAAAACATATAAAACAGTTTAAAAGATAAGTTGGTATAATTCCGTTTATGCAAAGTTAAAATCAATTACGAATACACATCAAGGTTTGAGTTGCGATTTGAATAAATCATATACTATACGTTTTAATATAATTCGAATATACGACCGTTCAAACGGGAGCTGGTCGAAAACAAAAAATTCGCTCTGTCTCTGAAAAACTTTCAGGTCTTGTAGCAAACATGAGTGGTTTGGGAAAATTACAAGCGAGAACATTCACTCGGACGTTTAAATATCACAAATTAACATACAGTGTTTGGTCAGTGTTAAAAGAGACATACTTCTTGTGCAGAAGAACAGAATCCGTCGTAAAGAGAACACGCTTTTTAAATCGATGTCACGAACGTCCATACAAATGTGAACAGCTAATGGCTGGACAAATACAGTATGAGCTTCACAAAAATTTCCATACTGCTGCAGTGAAAAACAAAAACATGGTACATATATGGTCTTAATTTATGTCACTTAATTTTAAAGTAGTTGTGTGTTTTTTAAGGAATATATCCTCCGGTGACCGATTATCAATATGTTGAGAAAACAAGTTACAGAATTTCAGAATTAATGCAACAACAAACAATTTACCTTCAAAGATTAATTTAATTCCTGTTAAATCTATGTCAAATTGGTTTATTTACAGAATGTTTAACCGTGCTAAACCGATAGTTCCACACACACTGCAAAATTTCATTCACCACTGGCTTGGGTGAAATAGTATTGTGATGTCACACCCAAAAGGAGGGTACAGTGAGGTCGTCAGTTCCGAATCACTAAAGAAATTATAAATGTATAATTTAAAACAGCGACCGACATTGATTTCGAATATAGGATATTTGTCGGATAATTTCAACCTCGATCCTGCGCTCATCTTGATTTTCAGTTAGTTTCTAAATATAAATGTGTATCCATGTTTTTCCTTGATCGTACAGTTTCTCCATTTCCGGTTAATATTCTCCAATAGCGAATCACGTGACAGCAGGTGCATTTTTATTACCGGGGTTGTCTCAAAACAAACTTTCATTGTAAAATTCGTTATTCATCATTCATTCCTTTTTGGTTCCTTGTCAATGAAGAATTTTCCAATTTCAAAAGGTGACATCATTTGGCTATACTTCTGGTCAGAGTTATTGAAAATGGCATAGAATCTTACATGATGCCCATAAATATATTGGTTAAGTTTCAAGTGAATACCAAAATATAAAAAAACACTTTAAACTTAAATGTCCATGTAAAAAGATTATCATTCTGGTATTAAATTTAGCTTAAAAATTGATCAGAGTTACAGGTTTGGGCATATGGTCTAATATAATGACCATAAATACATCCATTAGGTTCACATGGTAACCTTTAATCACAGAGTTCTTTAGTGTCATTTTGTTTGAGTCAAAAGTTGTAATGTTGGGGGTAGGGTAACAGTCTGTAGTCGTGTCCTCATGGATATTTGTTCCACTGATGTTACCCGAAGCTGAAGGCGTTTCGATGTCGGACTGAAGATGAAAGAATTATAACTACTGATTAAATGAAGATGACATACATAAAAATGCAACATGCATTTAATAGTTATAAATAAATAGCAATTTTTTGTCACTATGTTCTTAAGACACGTGTTGGATCCCCACTGCGGGAGCATTCTTACGCAAAAAAAGACACCAAGTAAGTATCTAAGTTATTCAGCAGGCTCCAAATTTCATCTTATGAATGACTTTTTTTGTGGCATGTATAATACAAATATTCATTTACCATAATATTCAGACCTGATTAGATAAATTTGTATACAGGCAATCAAGACAAAAGAAAGGCTCGTCGTCTTCCAGTGAGTATGATAAACTCATCATGCACCCAGCCATCACACTTGTCGCACTGAACCCACACACGTTCCAGATTAAGTTCATGGTCTTCTTCCCAAGTTATATGGCATGCTTTACTTTAATATACTTTAATTTACGGAAATATTTCAAATGTCAATTACACTGACCGGTTTAAATAGCTGTATGAAAGTTAATACATACATGTGAGACAACCCCCATTACGCGAAAACGAATGTTTCGAAACTGACATCTCTACCAGAGTGTGTGTTTTGCGTGTTTTAATCAACAGTTCAACTGAAAATGTACACATCTAGTTGTTTTCTGATTCTCTGATAAATATCCTTCAAATCAATACCAAGATCACTTACCTTTGACAATAGATAAGGAAAATAATCGTTTCTTTCTCACCAATCACCACACCTGCAGGCAGAATTTTCGTGCAATTCGAAAAAATGTCTGCGAAAGTTTCAATGATAGTAACTGTTTAGAGTTATCTGTTTACTTACGGTTTTTGTGGAAAAAAGCATCAAATGTTATTGTTCATGACTGCACAATTTGTTTGGTTGAAAGTGGTTAGGTTCTTTTTTAAATGTTGAATTAATTTTGATTTGTTTCGAAACTGGAGAATTTTCGGAACTGACGACCTCACTGTACTCGATGCAATAGACATTAGGCCAACTAAACTTAATAATTAAATTCACTGAACATATTTAATATAAACTTAAACAGCTACTCAACCTTTTTATAACTTTTATGTACAATTGAACAAGTTTCTGTTTTATCGGTCTATCTTCTTTTGAGCAACATGGGCACCAAAAGTGTTCAAGAATTTCATAAATACAAACGTTCGCAATTTGTTCAAATAAATTTTGGCATATATGTTACTATTAAAAGATTTAATGAAATAAACATCTATTCCGTACCAGGTATTTCCACTGAACTTGTGTTTATCAATTTATCATCTGACGCAATGTGCGCGAATAGATCTTATGCAGGGCCATCGATCTCCGTTTTTTGGCCGAATATCGGCCCTGTCCCCCATCAAAAAAGTATACTTTTTTCCCCTTTCTTGGAAAAAAAATCCCCATAAAAATAATTTAGTACATCTATTCAAATATACTTAATTATGAAAAAGCAATTAATATAGTTCAATCAGTACAAATGTAGTAATAAGAGAGTCATAAGTAAAAAAATTCCCCATAAAAGGGAAAAGCTGCAAAATTTCCCCTCATGAGCCCATGATGAGGGCCCCTGGCCCCTTCCCCTGATGGACAGAGCCCTGTTATGCTAGAGTTTTTTCATGCAATATTTTCTGAAAATCGAGAGAAAGTAAAAGTGTTTTTTTTGACAATTAATCAAATAAATGAGAGTGTTGTGTTAACACTAGTGCAGTTGTCTGCTTCACGTTGCAATTTATTTTTTTAATGCAAAATTATACCTGTTTTCCTCATTTTGGTTGTGTTTGTATCTATTTTCAAGCACAGTAATGTTAGTGAAACAAAATACTGGGAGTGCATGCCTGTGAAGTCATCACAAAAGTCTTGTTCTTAATGTAAAGAAAATCGTTGATATTAATAGTTACAGGGTTAGTTACTGACCGGATACGGGATATATGGTTCTGTGGGAAACCATATCGCGGCGAGACCGAATGTCCAGCCCTGATATGGTTTTCCACAGAACCGTATATCCCGTATCGGGTCAGTCACTAACCCTGTAACGATTATATCACGCCAACCACTTTCCATCTCATCTCATCTCATAAAATAAACAAATTTGAATGTTTCTACTGCCCCATATAGTTTCTACTGCCCCATATAGTCTGCCCCATATAGTCTACTGACACCATTTAGAATATATGGGGTCAGCATGTGACGTCAAACAACCAATGAGAGAAGAGTATTTTCTAGATGGCGTGATATAAGTTATTACATGTGTATGTCCTGCTCGATAATAGGGCACCGTACGTCATATTTAAAAACTCCTTGGGGTTCCTTTTTATCCAATAGATAATAAAAGCAATATGAACTTTTTATAAAACACCATCTGTCATTAGATTTTTATTCCATAGTTATAATTTTTATATTGTTTCACCTAACTTCACCTAAAGTTGAATGCAATTTTTCGCCTTTTCCAGGATAGGGACACTTTGGGCACAAAAACCAACACTACCACTGGACCATTTAGTCTTTAAAACTCAACAGTGAAACTATTTTTGTTATTCATTTGTTTTCAAAATAATAAATTCTGCAATATGTGAAATGTGGTTATGCAATGGACTGGCCTATTGTCTAGTCTGGTTACTCATGTATCATATATTATCTTGTCTGTCAGTTCGTCCGCACTATTGCATTCTGTGATTTCTAAAAAAAGTACTGAAGATACTTGCATGACCAACTTTCCTCCTGCAGAAAACTGTCAGGTGATTATTGCTAACAAAAACAGGACAACAATTAAATTGAACATCGGGTAATGGACTATTTCACTTTATTGAATAAAGTTTGAAAACACCAAACCATTTGAATATATTTCCATTATAAAAACATTGCCTTATCTGTTAGAAATATGGTGTCATCTTGTTAATTATCAGTTGTAGACTTACAAACATTTTGATTGTCTCATTATCTCTAAGCAGACTCATCATCATATCTATAGTTTTGACCGCCATGCTTAACCCTTTTAGCGCTGGAACCGGATTTTGAAGGCCTTTGCAAACAGTTTGGATCCAGATGAGACGCCACAGAACGTGGCGTCTCATCAGGATCCAAACTGTTTGCTATTCTGATAGTATTCTTTGAAAAAAAATCAAAGAAAATGCTAATTTTAGAAATTTAGCAGACAACATTTTAGCAAAGGACAAATTTCCCAGCATGCAAAGGGTTAAATGAATGCCATTGTTATAATTTCACACACTACATGTAAGCAGCGTCTGTTAAATGTCACATTACAATCACTGGAGTCTCCAGCTGCATGACAAGTTGAAGAGTAGAAAAATAGACTTAGCTTTGGATATGAAGCGTCAGACGAGAATAACCAAATATATAAACTAGCTTCAATAAATATTTTGTAATTTGTACAGTCATCATGTCATGTATATCTGTTGTTTGTAGGATTTATTTATATGATTTTGTTTTCTGTTAATATGTAATTTATGTTTATGTTTTCATGTTATTGCTTAAATATTTTTGATTTTTTTTTTCTGTTTTGTTACGAAGTGCATTGAATCCACCAACAATAAAACATTATGTATGCATTAAATTTATAAGATTCTCTATAGCATGTGAGCTGTTTTCATGTTTGTTTCACATGTACATGAAATAGAAAAGAAACAGCCTAAGACTCTTTAAATTGTATCCTGTTCTGTACGTCAATTAGTGTTTTTGAAATTAAAAACAGAAAAGTGAATATCCAGACATGAAATAATCATGAACCTTGGTGTATACTTAAAGAGCAATGTGAGGTTTAGGTGCAACATTTTTACGAGATGTCAAACATGTGTTCACCAAATATCTTAGTACTAGTCTACTGTGACAAATGCTCCTTTAACCCTTTGCATGCTGGGAAATTTGTCGTCTGCTAAAATGTCGTCTGCTGAATTTATAAAATTAGCATTTTCTTTGTTTTTTTTTTCAAAAAATACTATCAGAATAGCAAACAGTTTGGATCCTGATGAGACGCCACGTTTTGTGGCGTCTCATCTGGATCCAAACTGTTTGCAAAGACCTTCAAAATCCGGTTCCAGCGCTCAAAGGGTTATTCCTTACAATTCTCCCAAAGCAATGTTTCTCCTTCATTGCAGGGCCATCAAGACGATTCCCAAAAATGTTAGTACTCATGTTACAAATGACTCCATTATTCCATTCAATACTGACACAGCCCTGTTTCTCCTTCATTGCAGAGTCAGCAGGACGATTCTGACGACGAGGTGGATGTAGAAGATGAGCCTTCTCTTGAAGACCTGAAGGATACTCCAGAGAATGATCCTAATGTTCCGCAAGGATACAGGACTAAACTCACAAACAGCGATCGTGCAGACAGATTGATACAGAAAGGACTCAACTACACAAACAAGTAATTGTAAAATACATGAACTCAGAATTGTTGTGCTGACTGTCAGAAAAACTGATATAAGTATTGTTATGCAAGTATTAAGAGATGCATTCGAATTTACCATAAACATTTTGATGGATTTTTCTTTTATTAAGATCAAGTTGAGCAGGTTTTTAAGGATAAACAGGTTTTTTTTCTTCTGCTTTTTAAAAAAAGGCCGTAAAACGGACCCAATCTCAACGCAATCGGACCTGATCCCAAACCCAAATTGTAAAAACAAAATCCCCCCAAAAAAATGTTTTTGTTATTATTATTTTTATAGAAAGAAGTGTCTTATGATTATTATATCTCAATTTCATTTCATAAACATCTTAGTTTATAACTAGATCTATAACATTTCGCGCAAATTGCCTTTTTTTCCCAAAATGTCCAGATAAAGGCCTGATGTGTCAATATTTGTTGATAAAAAAATCACAATTTTGTCTATTTTGTTGATAAAAAGTTCCCAACTTTGACATTTTATCAATTGAAAAAATCTCAGTTAAACCAGACTCCTTTTCACCAAAATGGCTACGAAAACCCCTGATATACTTATTTAAATATCATGAAAGTGATATCACTATCACTAAAGTGTATATTGTCTGTTTCAGGGAGGTGGAAAAATTATTTTATAGCAGCAAGTTTCTGTTTAAAGGGAAGACATTGCTCAAGAAAGCAACCAAGGTGATGAATGATTGTAAATATACTATACTTGTTTCATAACTTTCCTGTTTTGACATGCCCTTCATTTGGTTGTAAAACATGCAAATGTCTAATTGTGCCGCTCGGGGATGTATTGCTTTGCATTTGTCTTCTGTCGGTTGGTCGCTCGTTAAGTAGGTTGGTCGGTTTCCACGCTATATCAGGGTTAACAGGGATTGCAGTACTCAATTTGTTTCCGCATGATATCTTAAGAATACTTTGTTTTAAGATCATGAAAATTGGTATAGTGGTTACTTCTGAAAAAGGGAAGAAGCCTATTTAGTTTGAGGATACCAGGTCAAAGGTCACAGGGTTTTGTAACATGAAATTCGTTATGGCATTTAAAAAGAAATTCTTTGATCTTAGATGATACAAATTGGTTCAGTGGTTACAAGACAGGAAAAAAAGATGCATTTTGATATTGAGGTCACATGGTCAAATGTCAAGGTCACATGAGCTTTAAGTGATAAATTGTTTAGTTCATAATTTTTAGCTCTGCCGTTTTGGAAGAAAACCCGAGGTATTGTCATAGCCAGCTCGTCCTTCCGCCGTCGGCGTCGTCTCAAAACTTTAACATTGGCCATAACTTTTGCAATATTGAAGATAGCAACTTGATATTTGGCATGCATGTGTATCTCATGGAGCTGCACATTTTGAGTGGTGAAAGGTCAAGGTCATCCTTATTCAAAACTGCTCTCACAGCTGAGCGATGGCATCCGCTGGACGGTGCTCTTGTTAGAAAATGCGTTGACCTACACTCATCTTAATTGGTTACAGTGGTAGGAAAGAATGGCATCTCTTGAAATTGAGGTCAAAGCTCAAGGTCACTGGGGCTTTAATCATGAAATCGGTTTTAGGACAATATCTAGATAATGCTTATCTATCCTTACCAATTAAGCTATAGGTATTTTTATGCCCCCGGTAGGGTGGCATATAGTGATTGCACTGTCCATCTGTCCCTCTGTCTGTCCGTCTGTCTGTCTGTCTGAAATTCCATCACACTTTGCGTTTAGGTTTTGAAAAATGCTCATAACTTCTTTGTCCCTTGAGATATAACCTTCATATTTGGTATGCATGTGTATATGGACAAGGCCTTTCCATACGCACAAAAATTTTGACCCCTGTGACCTTGACCTTGAAGTAAGGGTCTGCGTTTAGGTTTCAAAATCTGCGTTTAGGTTTCGAAAAATGATCATAACTTCTATGTCCCTTGAGATAAAACCTTCATATTTGGTATGCATGTGTATATGGACAAGGCCTTTCCATACGCACACAAATTTTGACCCCTGTGACCTTGACCTTCAAGTAAGGGTCTGCGTTTAGGTTTCAAAATCTGCTTTTAGGTTTCGACAAATGCTCATAACTTCTATGTCCCTTGAGATATAACCTTCATATTTGGTTTGCATGTGTATATGGAAAAGACTTTTCCATACGCACACCAATTTTGACCCCTGTGAACTTGACCTTTAACATGGGGTCACTTAAGGGCATTTTTTATTTTCAAAGTGGCGCAGTAGGGGGCATTGTGTTTCTGACAAACACATCTCTTGTTCATTTTGCAAGTGTATTGCTTATAAAAACCATAGGCATGTGTAACTGTTAATGCATTATTAACAATTTATTTGTTAAGAAGTTGATACACCTAATAGAATGTTAAAACTTTGTAGTATGTTTAATTTTGGTACAATTTTACAAACATTATTTAATAACATACTCTTTTGAATGAAAAATATTGAAATAGGAAATAGATGAAGGTATGTGGTCATCAGGTCAAAGACCAATATCATAGGGCATGTATCATGAAATTGGTTTCCACACAATATTCAGGGGTTAGTATAATGAATTTAATTTCTGCTTAATACCTAGAGAAAGCTTTTATCTTTGATCCTTCACATTGCTATGCTGATTTCTTTGTGGGAAAGAAAGATGCCTATTGATTTTGAGGTTAAAAGGTCAAAGATTAAGGTCACATGCTTGGAACATGAAAATTTCTTTCACATAATATCTTTACAATTACTATATTATAAGGATCATATAAGTAAGTACGCTGGTTGTTAGTCTTCAGGAAGTATGACCAATAATGATTTTAAATCAAGAAATCAGCAGGTCAAGGTCTCAGGGACGACTTTGCTCTAAGTACAAACATCTCTTGTTACTTCTTTTGTTTATAAATGCCTGAATGGCTACAGTGTGTTCTAGTATATTTTGGTAACCGCTGTTTATGTAATTTTTCAGATGCATGAAGGAGAGCATATTGACGTTTTGCATGCCGACGCTGATAAAAACTCTGTTTTGGTGCAAAGAGTAAAAGTTCTCAAAATTTTCAAAGGGACAACAAAGAAAGGCAATCCAAAGGTGGCTATTAGAGTATGGGCTAAGCCATTCGAGTCCAAAAGTTGATGAAAGGCGTAGCCAGAGTGTGCGGATATACAATATATCAAGTGTATGCATATTAAAATTGTGATTTAATAGTACAAAATAACTAGGCATGTGCTCTGTGCAGCAGCGACCATATCACCAGGTTGCACGTTGCCAACTTTTCTCTCATGCTTAAACATATTTCATTTAAGTACTAAAGCAGCGTCAAGTGGATAGTGTAGCTCACGACCAGACTGAGTGAATGCACAGGCTAGTCCATAGCTTCGCTAGATGCATATGTCATAAGACCCATTTTTGCATGATGCGATTCAATTAATCTTGAATGAAATCTATTGTTTTTGTAATCATTCACTGCTTATTAAGATTTGAAAAAAGATCGTCTTGAAAATATAGAATGACAAACCAAAATACTAGACTTTCTTTAAAAAGACCAGCTGTGTTGTGGCCAATATGACCTTTGAACTCTGTGCCTTGACCTCTGAGGGAGGTTGACGGGTCTTACACGCGACATGTCGTCTAATGATGAATTGCTTTGGTGCCAAGTTTTTTGTTAATCCATCAATTTATGGCATAGACAGGAATGTCCAAACTGTTTTACAACCACATTTGTTCTTTGACCTCTTGTGACATTGGCCTTTGAGGGGAGGCGACACATCGTCTTCACAGGGGGAAGTTGCGCAAAAAAAATAAAAAATATATATATATATATATATAATATATATAGTCTATAAATATCATATATATATATATATTTTTTGTAATTTTTTTTGCGCAACTTCCCCCTGTGATCCTCTTATGATGATGGACATGTGTGTTTTTTTTTTTTAATCCATCAATACATGGCAAAGTTGTGGCTGAGATAGAAAATTTCTTTTTTCGCGTAAACAGGCTGCTATATGCCCCGTTCTACAATAAGTAATTTTAATCATCTATTTATTGTACTGTATAATATCAATTGGAATATATTTTACGAAGAATCTGGTGACGGCAAGCGAACTTAATACTTTAAATGTGGCAGTGTTTAAATGTGGCAGTGACAAGAAGAGTAATGTTGTTGAATTGTTTCAGTAAAGGTTTTTTCTTACAAATGCGTACCGACTTTTTTCAAATAACTATTTTTCCATAGAGAGCCGATCCGTTTTAGTCAATTAAGTTTTAATGACTAAACGGTATATTATATCTCAGTGGATAATACATACATAACCCATACAATACCGTAATTAGTAAAAAAAAAAAAACACTTGAAACTTAACGTTTACTTGCAGTCAATTGTAGTAAAAACATATTTAGATTGGCGACAAGTGAATCGTTAATACATTACCCGGACACTACCATAAATCGTATAAATCTACTAACTGAACGTATACTTGCATTTAAATGTAGTAAAAAATATATAGAGTGACGACAAAAACATTTAATATGAATACATGTATAACTTAGATTTTTAAGGAAAAAAAATGGACACATGTTATTCTGTACAAATTACATGTGATAATAAACTTTAAAACAATTAATATCGTTGTTAACTTTCGTTCTCATAATCTGTATAAATACCACCAAGTGGCTACTTATACTCAATTGGTCGATGTCGGCTCATATAATATCTAGCTCTTTCAGTGCTGGAACCGAATTTTGAAGGCCTTTGCAAACAGCTCTGATCCAGATGAGACGCCACTGAACGTGGCGTCTCATCAGATTCCAAACTGTTTGCTATTTTGATAGTATTCTTTGAAAAAAAATCGAAGAAAATGCTAATTTTAGACATTCCTCAGACGATATTTTAGCAGACGACAAATTTCCCTGCATGCAAAGGGCTAGAAGTACCCCGGGTACTCTCAAGTACACTACAATGTAACCCGGGTACGGAAAATACGCTTAAAGGCACCCGACCATACTCCGGGTTACTTATTAGTATATTGTTCGTACCCCGGGTACCTTATACTAGCATGGTTTTCCACAGGCCATTAAATGGTCCATACTACTGATGAAGGCTATGGCCGAAATATGTTTAGTACTATCTGAATTAAAAAAAGTAACGTGTTTGTGCGATTAATTAAATTTTATTAGTAAGGGTGGAGAACTCGTTCAACACGTGCGCGTTAAATATTATGATAGGCATTATCAGTGTGAATGGAAACCAGGCGTCAAACCCGGTCGACACTCCTCCCAGTTCAAGCATTCCTTGCGTTTACTGTACCTTAAACAAATACTACACTTTTCAATACTACGTACCCTGGTTTATTTGATTAGAAGCAAAGGAGCGCTACGGCCTGGCCTGCAAGTTTGTATTTTGAAAGAACTTAAACAAACTTTCTTTTGAGTTTGATAAACTGCTTCTTGTTTAATTAAGGAATAGTTATCTTTAGTCGACGAGATATGCGATCTACTCTTGTTTAACTTTCTTACAGATCGCTTATAGAAGGACCATACATTTACATGTATATTGTTTAAATAGAAATACATTACGACGATGCTATGGAACTAAAACGTGCTTCATTCATGTTTAACAATTCTGTTATCATGGTTGAGTTTTACAATTCTCTGTGAACTGTATTTCATCTCATGGTAAATAATGTTATTCGAAAGTCATACAATTTGCTTGCATTTTCGCCATGTCCAAATCTAAATACATGAAAGGTTAACATGTCGGAGGTTTCCGTAAGTATTTTTTATTCGATAGCGCAATAAAACTTGAAGGTCGCCGTTGCGTAGTGGATATGTTGTCCGCCTAGCGATCGGGAGGTCACGGGTTCGAACCCCACTGGGAGCGTTCCTTCTATCTCCCCCAAAGACACCAATTACTGGTTCTAGTCCCAGGAAACGGACTCGAGAGCGTTTCTATAAGCCTAAGGCTTTCGATGCAATCGAGCTAAAATAAATAGGTTTAAACTTAAACCAATAAAACTAGACCTTTGTCCGTACGACAAATGCCCCCACTTTCCCCTTCAGTTTAAAACAATTCAAATGATGTTGAAATAATACACAGGTGAGATGTTCACTCGCTGACACATATATTTGAGCCTCGCTCTGTGAAACGGGGGTTTAATGCATGTGCGTGAAGTGGCGTCCCAGATTTGCCTGTGCAGTTCGCACAGGCTAATCAGTGACGACACTTTCCGCTTTTATGGGATTTTTCGTTTGAAGGAAGACTGTTCTTGATGAAAATCCAGTTTACCGGTAGGCGGTAAGTGTCGTCCCTGATAAGCCTGATCGGATTGCACAGGCTAATCTGGGACGAAACTTTACACGCATGCATCCTTTTCACAGAGCGAGACTCATATGTAAAGTTTAATTACTCTGGCAGCATTTCTTTTGAGTTACGCGCAACACAAACCTCCGCCGGAAGAACGGACGGACAAAGGTCAAATCTATATGCCCCATCCCTTTAAAATAGGAGGCATTAAATGGTTACATTCGTTTCTATAGCGTGCAGAAATGTACGAAACAAATACAAAAATCGATCATTTAAACAATGCCGGTCATAAATGCAACGGATCGGAAAATATTTCTGAATATCGAATTCTTTAATTAAAGATTTAGTCATCATCCCATAGGAATATCGACGCTCCAAGCTGTGGTCAATATTTCGAATTGTCATCGGCCTTAGACTCCCTGTAACCACGGACTTGAATTCAATTAGTGCCAGCTAGCTGTTTGACGTGTATCATTTGATAAGTTATATAAACTCATTATATCATGTTTATAATGTCGTTGGATTCAATTAGTGCCAGCTAGCTGTTTGACGTGTATCATTTGATAAGTTATATAAACTCATTATATGATGTTTATAATGACGTTGGATTCAATTAGTGCCAGCTAGCTGTTTGTTTCCTTTAAGTTAACATGATTCCAGATACATTTACAGTTATTTCGTCTGACCTGAAGTTGGAAAGTTGACATTGATTTTGACCTGTATCAATTTGACATGTTATATAAACTCATTACCGGTATAATATGTTTATAACGTCGTACATTTGTATCAAAATAATACATGGATCTTCATAGTTATTAAGTCTGGTATAAAATTGGACAATTTAATTATTTATGTTTACCTGCGTTAATTTAATTTGTTTTAATTACAGTCTGTACATAATTAATAATATAAATCTCTTTTAAAGTTGAACAATTTAATGCTTATTTTTTACCAGAGTTATTATTTTCAATTACATAAATATATCAATTGTATTATATTCAAAATAAAACATAATTGCAACTTCAATTACCATTATTGACACGCCTGTTTTTGTTTTGTTTGCTCAAACCGCAATCACGTCACAGTCGAAAATGTTTAGAATTAAAACATCCAATACTATGACCCGTTCAATAGTTGGTATGGCAGCTGGTTTGTTTATCTATATTTTGAACACCTTTTATGGAATATTTATTATTTCAATCCTCACAAATCGATCACGCAATGCGTTTGCTATGTTAAATATTTGCCATTCAATCGGCATTCGTAAAAATAATGGCTTGTATTGAATAACGCAATTAAGCATCGCTCGTTGTAAGCGGGATTTGTCAATAGATGTATGTCATTATGGTGACAAATAACACGAAAAATTGGATTTTAAACGTTCTTGTGGAATCACAATAGCTGGAAAAGTGGTCGTTATTTGTTTTCCTTTTAGACTTGTCGGTAATCTCAACGGGCGGTTATTGCGACCAAATGACGGCAATTTGTGATAACATAGAAATTACTCAATAGTGAATGCATTGAAACCGGGGATAAACGTGATAAAGGAATTTCATTTTTTTTTGCACTTTCGAAAAAAAAGAGAACTTTTTTGTTATTTTCGAGCAAAAAAAAACTACGTTATCGTTAATATTAGTTAGTGAAAATTTATTTCACGTGGATGGATTTCGTTTAACAGTGTATATTAAGGAAGAGTTTCGAGTTTTCTAAATGGCAAGCTGTGTATATGCTGGATTTCTTCTTATAATTTTTTTGTTTCTTAAGACGCCGGAAGGAAAACTCACCTTCAGCGAACGGGAAACTGAGACTTCATGGGCCAGTAAGTACCTGACGTCATGTATTATTTGATCATGATTATTACATTGTTATTTATATATTAATGCTCATATAGTTGCATTTTCCATTTCCTACTTACACATAGTGTTAGAAATAATGGTACTGGAAGTAACATTTCCTATGAGTGGATTTTACAATTGTAATGCATGTTGTTACATTTCTCTACTCTGACACTGAAATAAATCGTGCTGGAAGTAATACTCCCATGATTTGTCTTACAATAATTATAAAAGTAGCAACGCATTCGACGTAATTGATCTTACATTAACGCGTATTACACGTTCCCATTAAACACTGACTTAAATACAAGAAAATGTATGTGAAGTTTCAAGGGAAAGACCCCCGATAATGTTGAAGAACTTCAGGCATTGTCCTTTTCCCAATATGTATGTATGGACCAATGTATATATTTGTACAATGTCATAATATGGATATAAAATATGTTTAAAGTTATGTAAAGTTGAATTATTTTACTGACTTCAAAATACTCACTCCAATTCTCAAATGGTATATAATTATGCTTTAAAATGTTTTTTGATGTTTCCGAATAATTTTTCTGATTATTGTAATATACAAAATACTCGTTCATTAAATCGATATTTTGCTGTACGCACGTGCTAATTTATGCGTTGTCGATACCCGGCGATGTAACCAAACCTCACAGTAAACAACTGCAACACAGTTATTGTTTATCAATGAACGATTGTTCATTTGAGCTTCCGTAAGATAATGTACCGATAAATACTTTGTTATCTGATGAAGATTTCAGAAAGACCTTGGTAATCGAATTACATGAGTCATCCGAAATAACTGATCACCATTAACACGGTTAAAGGACAAATAAGTACAGTGTGTTATACCAATTCTTCCATTTGTTTCAGGGCTAAATACTTTAAATTGCTTAAATATTAAACAAGGGATATCTGTTCAAAGACAATCGGCATTGACGTAATATTGAGATGTCAGTTTTTGCACTAAATATAATTCAAGCGGATCCAGATGTAAGGTTAAGTAACGTCGTAAATTGTTAGACCCAAACAACTACCGGTAGTAGTTCGGCCAATACCAACCTAATAATATCGACCACTTCTTTCGGATTTCTGTGAGACACCGAGTGGTTACGATTGGGTCCATTCGGATACTATATTTTTCGGACGACCTAAAAAAACTTCTGACATTAATTTTAGAAAAAAAATCAGCCAATATTGATGTCTTAAGCGTGAATACACCGTTTTTTTTACCGCACCATGTTTCACCAGCGATACATGTATATGAACACCAAAATACATGTACTTAACGTAATCATAATTTACAAATGACCTTTTCGGGCAAATCAAACATTAATTACAACTAAATTGGAAATGTATCGTCATATTCGATTAATACTATACATATAAGGGTTCTTTATCTAAGTAACGTACGTCAATTTGGCTTGTAACTGGTTAAATTCAAATTTGAAGTTGTATCGCTGATGTGTTTTGTTCTTGGTATAAGCAATATCGTTGAAAGATAAATGATAAAATGTCATTGTTTAAATAGTCCATACACATATACGCAAAAATAATCCAAGCACCGTGGCGGCCATTCTTTTTCCTGTCAGTCGCCTAACAACCAGAATTCCTCTTATACCAAATTTATTTATATAACTTTTGTATAGGACCATCCAAGCATGATCATGAAGTCGTGCAGTCACTCCCAAGATCTATGTCAGCTCCAATTACTTAATTATTTGAAAGAACACCAAAGGATCATCTCTGCCAAGTGTAATTCAATTCCACTTATTGGTTTGAAGGAGAAAAAAACACTCAACGACGCGGAACCTTGCTAGTGGTACCACGCCAATCACTTGTACAATACTTCCAGGCCCGCAAAGCTGATCAATTTGTAGCTTTGTATACACAAATTACAATTAGTTTTTAGTTATAGTCATTATAAACGAAAATCGTAAAAAATAACTTATAAATAATAGACATGATATTTGAATAAATAAGATAAAATGATCTTTGTCAACATTAAATTAATGTTAAACTTAAGTCGTGCTATTTCCCATCATCCGGTCACGTCTCGGTCTTCATGAACGGCGGTCGGATTATGTTATAGATAGAATACTTACTTCTTCACTGTACATTACACATTGTAATGTACGAACAATGTATTGTTTTTATTTTATGGCATTTTTTATAAGTGCCACGCTAAAATTACATTCCATGTATTGTTTTTACTGCAATGTCATACTATGGTTTGACGGATCTCAATACATTACCCGTTCACAATATAATAAATTCATTAATGTATTTAACACACCAAAATCTGTGCGGGTGCAGATGCAGGCATTACAGACATATAATCTACTTAAATAGACGGACAAGTTATCAGTAATTCTAATTATAATCAGGGCAAATATCTTTAGCGATATAATAATTTTTAACTAAAACATAACCTGTCTATCGAATAATTAAAAGCGTTTTTTTTTCCAGATCAATACAATTTGCACGATTGGGCGGCAAAATGGCCAAGGAGAAAGATTCTGGAAACACATGACAACAACACCTACGATACTACAACAGTCTCAAGAACTGAAGCCACAACCGCTGCTACAACAGTGAAAAGTATTGAACCCACCACAGCTGCTACAACAGTCTCCAGTACTGAGAGCACCACCACTAATGCTACAACTGTCTCAAGTGCTGAGAGCACCACCACTGATGCTACAACAGTCTCAAGTACTGAGAGCACCACCACTGATGCTTCAACAGTCTCAAGTACTGAGAGCACCACCACTGATGCTACAACAGTTTCAAGTACTGAGAGCACCACCACGGATGCTACAACAGTCTCAAGTACTGAGAGCACCATCACTGATGCAACAACAGTCTCAAGTACTGAGAGTACCACCACTCCTGCTACAACAGTCTCAAGTACTGAGAGCACCACCACTGATGCTACAACAGTCTTAAGTACTGAGAGCACCACCACTGATGCTACACCAGTGTCAAGTACTGAGAGCACCACTACTGATGCTACAACTGTCTCAAGTACTGAGAGCACCACCACTGATGCTACAATAGTCTCAAGTACTGAGAGCCCCACCACTGATGCTATAACAGTATCAAGTACTGAGAGCACCACCACTGATGCTACAACAGTCTCAAGTACTCAGAGTACCACCATTCCTGCCACAACAGTCTCAAGTACTGAGATCACCACCACTGATGCTACAACAGTCTCAAGTACTGAGAGCACCACAACTGATGCTACAACAGTCTCAAGTACTGAGAGCACCACCACTCCTGCTGCTACAACTGTCTCAAGTACTGAGAGCACCACCACTCCTGCTGCTACAACTGTCTCAAGTACTGAGAGCACCACCACTGATGCTACAACAGTCACCAGTACTGAGAGCACCACCACTCCTTCTGCTACAACAGTTTCCAGTACTGAGAGTACCACCACTGCTGCTACAACAGTCTTAAGTACTGACAGCACCACCACTACTGCTACCACAGTCTCAAGTACTGAGAGCAACACCACTGATGCTACAACAATCTCAAGTACTGAAAGCACCACCACTGATGCTACAACAGTCTCAAGTACTGAGAGCACCACCATTCCTGCCACAACTGTCTCAAGTACTGAAAGCACCACCACTCCTGCTACCACAGTCTCAAGTACTGAGAGCACAACCACCGCTGCTACAACAATCCCAAGTAATATGGGAAATAACACTGTCGCAAATACATCCACTTCAATCGATATACTGCCGACATCTGCCGCGTCTGCCCTCACAACTAAGAACGCTTCTGCCGTTTTACAAGAGTTTCTGGCCCTTGCCAAAGATGGCGACCATCAACCGCTGTCTGGTATGTACGAACGCTACATGAGTTGCATTATATTGTTATTTGTTTTTGAAGCCAAACTCGTTTTTTAAGACTATGTGCAATTTGAATTTTATATCTACATATACGATTGATTGTTTCTGACGACGGTTTCCTTTTTTTACCCTTGTTTTCAAGAAAATATGAGTATTGGATTTGCGTGCAATTCAAAAGAATGTTTGGAAATGGGCTTGTAAACATCAATTGCGTTAATGTTGTGAAAATTATCATTGTCTGGGACTTAACATGTTTTGTAGGAGTTTTTATATAATAATTTCTGGCAGATTTAATACATTTCATATGTTGTGAAATTTATTATTTATGCATAGAATGTGCACATATCATAATCGGTCTTGCTAAGATCTACCATTCTCCCTTGCTGTTTCGTGTTTATTTTATTAAAATCACATACATATTACAATTGTCTTTTCCTTTTGCAGCCACTGTTATATTGGTATCAGCGGTGGGATCAGTTGGTGCCATAACAATTGCAGCAGTAACCGTTGCTATTTACATTTACACCTTCAAGTTCTCGACGAATCCCGCTCGGGTTAGTACGGAAACCGATTTTAACCATTATGAATGTCGTCTGTCAACCTTTGAGGTAGACATACGCCAATCAAAGCGACGCACGATACGATACTCGACATTTTAAAACGACAAGCTACACTATGAGATAACAGTGGACATTTGAATATGTCATAGTCACATTGTCGTGCTTATATTCCCCAAGAAATGTTGCAACGACAATTGAACGCTTGTCCGTGTATGTCGCTTTGATAATCGTGTCTCTGTACTGGAGTATCCTTAATTGCCTTTTGTCGTTTTTAATTGTCGAATATCCTATATTTTGTCGCTTTGATGTCGTGTGTCTACCTCAAAAGTCGGCAGGCGACATCAGCTGCCGTAGGTGCAAGCATGTACTTCGCAAAGAAACGTATTGCATGAAGTTATATCATTTACACCAAATTATTAAATTACTGACCAGCTAATGGTTATTTTCGTTCATTTATCGAGGTGGTGTAGAACCACTTCAAAGAATTATGTTTTGTCCTATTGGCTAAGCGTTCAGCCCTTGATACCCGACTTTACTGGTTGGATTGGACATGTATTAATTGTCAAATGATTCACCAATTCAAACCGGTTATCTCCAGGTTTCCCCCAATGACGGTACTCACGCGGGCCCCAGCGAAGAGTCCCGGACGCGACGACCACGTGCTCCAAGTCCACCGGCCTCTCGACCGCACTCGAGACTTTCCGTGCTTAGCCTTGACCTTCATCAAGGTCAACCATCATCTAGTCTGTGCTAATCTATCTGAATTAATGATAAGATTAAACATGTTTAGTTAGTGTTTAACCGCTTCACAAGTGCTATATTTCTATCAGGTTATTCAATATCGCAAAGACAAAATTGATTCATGAGCTATAAATAAAGAAACTGGATTGAAACGTGCCTTACGTATTACAATGAAAGTTTGCAACAGTTCGAGGTTGCAACTTTATTTTATAAGATGACTGAAGTATCAGTTTCGTAGTTAACTTCTGTTTACACTGTGTTCATTTTGTGTTTGTAGCAAGTTATTGATCTGAGCAATTTCAAAAATACACACATTACACGTTATGTTGTTAATACACAAATATATTTATGCTCCTAACTTTCGTGTACGAGTTGTTGCATACGTTTTATTGTTTTTAAGACAAAACATGCAAATCGTGCTGCTATTTACAATGTTATATGTATGCAATTAACTGTATTTATTTTTTATCGTTATTTGTAAAATGATGCAATTGTAATATTGTGCTCATTTAAATGGGAATATTGTTAGAAATAGATCTTCTTTTGTGATATGTATATCTTTAAAGATTCATTATTTTATATTTTTATATTATTTATGTGGTCATGTTATTGACTGTGATTAATTTTGATTATTCAAAACATAATAATTGACTGTGATACAATAAAGGTCATATTAAAGACTCATCAAGTTTTGGTTTTTATTTAATGCATGTATCATCTACACAGCCAAAGGGGGTCCACTGTAGTAACTGTTTTAGCATTTTGCAGGGAAGAGTACTGTGAAAAACGGATAAGCAGGGGAGAGCACAGTGTGTTAACTGATGTAGCTTTGTGCAGAGGAGACCACTGTAAAAACTAATGTTGCTGAAGGCATGGCAGAGTACTGTGAAAACGGATATGCAGTGGAGAGCAGTGTGAAAACTGATGTATAATTGGGAAGGAGAGACTTTAAAAAATGTTGTTTGGTGAGACCGCTGTTATAACTGATGTACCTGTGCTGGACAAGTTCTTGTTTACGAACGGAATTTTACTGTTAATAAAAATTCAACACGTTAACCCAGGCTGAAAATGATAACTAAAACAAGAATTTAGATTTTGTGTTATATTTGCAACTGAAACATAACCCGTAAACAACACTGGTCCGGATGAATGGATAGACGTCTGTGTTCAATCCAGTATATCTCCTTGTCTTTTGCTAGGGATATAATTAGTATTTATGATATGGATCTATAGGTTCCCTAATGTAAGAAAGAAAGATTTATTGATATTATCCTGTTTGATTTAGTTGCTGGGTAAAACAAAGATACGTCTCTTGAATGCTCTCTGCATAAGTTTCAAACTCACAATCTTCACATCTCAAAGTGGACACAATATAAATTACGTCAGTGCAACCTTTTAAACACTCATTATGATATATATTGTTTTGGTTTTACTTTTAACATAAAAACAACACAGACAGTGTCAGGGTTTTACATAAAAACTAGAAATTATGGGTCCACTGGATGCCGGGCAGTGTATTCTAGGGGTCTAGCGATACGAATAGGGTGCAACCATATACTAACATGTTTGACGAAAGTGTAACAAAGCATGTCCATTTTTAGACTTTGAAGATGCCTCGTGCAGAAATGCAAGTGCCACAAAAAAATCTGTGTCTTCAATGCATCATTTTTTTCCCCAGTTTCCAGCAAAGTCGATTGAAGCTTTCTTTCTCTCTTTTTATTTATTGTGAACAGTATTTACTGTCATTATTTGTGGTAAAACACCATTCGTCGTTTGGATGAAAAACTTAATCGAATTCGTCGATTTACATTCCTGTAGGAAACACGGGTATATTAATTAGCAGAGAATGATGCTGACAATATTTTTGTCTGATACCCGATGATTAATATTCTTTGAACTCAAACACAAATATTGTGTGCATTTATCGATTAAAAGGCTGCATTTGATATGATCAATATGTCATAAATGTGGTATACATTAGACCAGTACATTATACGTGGAAAGTTCTCAAATATTGTTAAAACGATGTATAATAATGCCAAATTATGTATCATGTGTAATTTCGAAAGATAAAACTACTTTTCATGTTCAGTTGGGGTAAGACATGGAGAAAATGTATCCCCACATACTATTTTCATTCTTTTTGAATGAGCTACATTCACATTTCGATAAATGATTAAACTTTCCTATTCANCAACTGTCTCAAGTAGTGAGAGCACCACCACTCCTGCTGATACAACACACTCAAGTAGTGAGAGCACCACCACTCCTGCTGATACAACAGTCTCAAGTACTGAGAGCACCACCACTCTTGCTGATACAACACTCTCAAGTAGTGACAGCACCACCACTTCTGCTGATACAACACTCTCAAGTAGTGAGAGCACCACCACTTTTGCTTCTAAAACAGTCTCAAGTAGTGAGATCACCACCACTCCTGCTGATACAACAGTATCAAGTAGTGAGAGCACCACCGCTCCTGCTGCTACAACAGTCTCAAGTAGTGAGAGCACCACCACTCCTGCTGATACAACAGTATCAAGTACTAAGAGCACCACCACTCCTGCTGCTACAACAGTCTCAAGTAGTGAGAGCACCACCACTCCTGCTGATACAACACTCTCAAGTAGTGAGAGCACCACCACTCCTGCTGATACAACAGTATCAAGTACCGAGAGCACCTCCACTCCTGCTGATACAACAGCCTCAAGTGCTGAGAGCACCACCACTCCTGCTGATACAACACTCTCAAGTAGTGAGAGCACCACCACTTCTGCTGATACAACAGTCTCGAGTATAGAGAGCACCACCACTCCTGCTGATACAACAGTATCAAGTACTGAGAGCAACACCACTTCTGCTGCTACAACAGTCTCGAGTATAGAGAGCACCACCACTCCTGCTGATACAACAGTATCAAGTACTGAGAGCACCACCACTCCTGCTGATACAACAGTCTCAAGTACTGAGAGCACCACCACTCCTGC
>VMBQ01003592.1:16192-65412 GCA_007657795.1 Dreissena rostriformis | reverse complement strand
GTAATTTAAAAAAAAAAAAAAAAAACATTTTTAATGAAGCTTATTATTTTGCATTTATCATACTTAGTAACTTACCGCAAGAGTTTCCCTGAATCTTGGAAATCCTTGGCGCTCACTTTTGGCAATGGTGTATGGATAGTGATTAAGCGCAAGTTCCTTATCAATACTGGAGACAAATGATCTTAAGGAGGTCGTTTCATATTCCTCACCATTTTCTTTTCTTATTGACAAAATGTACATGCATAGGATGTTGTCAAGCTCCTTCATTTCAATTTTTGTTATTTCTGTGGGTAATTGTTCCTGTTGTAAAAATGTTTTTAGCTTTTTCTGATGTGAATCATGCTTTCTTGATGTGTTTTTGTTTTTGTGTTGGGCATTGAATTTATCGATATCTTCAAGTTTTATTGGAACAAAGCCTTTCACAATATCTTTAAACTCAGTTGAGACTGGAATTTGAACCTCTTTGTTTTCAATGATCACATTAGAGTCTGGCATGTCCATGTCCTCCTCAAAAAAAGAAGGGTCGATATTGAATTCTGACATAAAGTTTTTAGAGTCCATTTCGGTCACATTAAAAATTACCTGTTGAGTTTCTGATTCATTTAAACAATCCCAAACAATGAGTAAACAGTACATGTTTTTTTAAATTTAACACGTTTTTAGTTAGTCTAATTTTGTTGGTTTAAGTTTTAACATGTTTATTACTTTTTTTAATTTTCAATCGGTTGTGTTCGTCTGCAACAAATGATGGTAGCGGCCCGAATTTGTATTTGTTGTATTTTTCCATTGATTATTGCTTTTTTGATTGATATTTCATATTTTTTTTATTATCTTAATAAATTATTTGTGTTTTCTTGAAATAAATGCTTCGTTCTTCTGTTTTGAATAAAATATGAATCGCGACGTTTGTTTACATTTTAGCGATGTAAGCGACATTCCACGGCTTAAAAAAGTAGTTCTCAAAGTGGGTGTGACTTAACTAACATAGAACGTTGTAGCGTGAAAAAGCGTTATCGGATGGGGTATCCGATAACACTTTAAAATATCATGTCAGCGTCTCCTATGTAAAAGTGCAATGGTGGTATAATAATGTACGCTGAAGACACTGTTATCGTAGCAGTGTCAGCAACCGATCTTTAAAATGGTTAAAATGTGTATTCACAGTATGTGACATTTGGGTACTAACTGTTAACACGCACAAGTCGAACATTGTTATTTTTTGTAAGGTAGACCAGTAAATAATAAATTGAAGCTATAAAGATGATCCCCTTGAAATTGTAAAAAATCATATCTACTTTGGTATTTTATTCAATAGATGTGGCTCTTTTTCCCAGACAAAAAAGAATCTGACATAACAGCCAATCGAAGTTATGTACTGTCTTATTAATAAATGTAGTAATCGTGCGAATTAACACGCACATTGATATTTTAAACAAGATGATTAAACATATTATTTTGTACGGTTGTGAATGTTTGTGGGGTTGGGGGCAGGTGGTGGAAATAACTATGTTTAAAAAAAGCTTAGTTAAAGGTTCTGCAAATTATCTTAGGGGTTATGGCCTACTGCATCAAGTATTATATACGGAGAAACTGGAGTAAAGCCCCTCAAAATTGATGTTGAACCTCGATTGATTTCATTTTGGTCTAAACTAGTCCATCCACTGTGTATTAAATTATCATATCAAATTTACAAATGAATGTATGTTTACAAAATTACATAATCTTATTTAAAATGCACACAACAGAAAAAAAAACTAATTTTAACTGCATATATTGTATACGAAACAGTTTGGTTAAATGAGGAATGATGAATATTTAGCATTCTAATGATTTTCTAAATTGCACCTGGCTTGTTCAAAGAATGAAACAAAACAATGAGATATTTGTATGAACAAACGACACTGAAATATGAATAATTCTAGTAAATGTAGTAATTGATTTTTTTTTAAAGAACCATTGGGATTCAAATCTTGCACTGTTAAAATTCCAGATAATTTCTAAAGTATATGATACAAAGTCAAAACAAGATTTACCTGGCATAGAACAAATCCGATACAACAGGTAAGACTTGATCTATTTGCATTCACTTCAGTTTGTTTTAAACATTTTAAATCAACTGAAATTGAACGAGTCTTCAATCAGATCACTCAATCATTTAACATTTTTCTCACAAACAAGGTCATTGAAAGCATAATAATTCTCTACTGTCCGATATTGTGTATGTACCGAAAATAAACCAAAACAAATGATGATATTAAACTGCCAATTTACAATAATCAAAATATAAATGAAATTCCTGACAGTGAATTACAGTTTACTATAAATAATCACTTTTTTAGCAACTCTGCTTGTGGAACTAAGCGGCAAATCTATTCCATATGGGTCTTATATAAAAAAGGAAAATAAACATTAAGAAAGCAATATATTAAAAAGAATTAAAAAGTTGGAAGAAAACATTTCAGATGAGAACACTGAAGTAATATGCAATTTTAAATATGAAGTTAATAATATACAGACGATTATTATTATTTTATTTATTGAAATTAAACTGGGGGCAATCAATGAACGAGAATATTTCGTGAAAGCATCACTTTACCTTGCAATAATTCGTATTTCAGCTGTAAGACTAAAGAAACCATAATTATTATTTAGCAGAAGTCTTGAATAGCATATACTCAGTAAAAATAGAATGTCAGTGTATGTTCATTTAAGTCTGTGCTTGCTTAGTGCCATTTATTGTGAAGCCTATATATTTCTATCTTTGGTATTTGGTTGTTTTGGTTTAAACATATTTATTCCGTAATGCGTATACATTAACATACACAGTAATATGTGGATTGACCTGGAAGCTCAACTCAGCTTATTATAAGTCGTTCCACGAGCATGAATAAACGATGCATTAGGCGAGAAGGACTTCAATTGTTATATATGTTAATGTAGAGTGGTTGTGATGAAATGTACATGTGTATAATTAAATTAGTAGGTTTTGATGGGGAAAGAGCAGATGAGTATGGGTATAGATCGGTGTAGTGGATGTGTAAGTAGGGAAGAGATAGAGAAATGGAAGCTGAGACACAGTGGCAGAACGAGGTTGGAGCAAGAGTTAGAAGGAGCCGGGGAACACGTAAGGATAATGAGGGAAATTGTACCGAATTGGTTGTTTTTATCTTCTTTTTATATGCTAAAGCTTTGAATCTTATTGATATTATTCTACTAGTTAATATTTATCGGAACCACGTAACAACATTCATACATACATCAGAAGAATAGTTTTTGATTCTGCATAAATACAATTTAAATTGTATGCATTTGTTTCCATGACAACCAAATAAGTTTTGTTTATTTTCAGGACAAAAGTTCTTCTGTATACATAGTGCTGAGTAAAACTGACAGTAAATCAATCCTCTGATTAAAAAGTAACTATTCCCGTCTGAACTCTTGAGGTAACATAACGATAAATAATTGAGTCATACTCTCTAAATAAATCCACATACTCGAAGGCATGTTTTACAGTTTAGACACTTGTTCTTGTTTGATCTTTTGGATATGTTTACTATTAAATCACTGAAATATGATTACCTCAAAGACTATAATAAAATATATCGCTGAGTGTGGTTACATAGCTATGTTCTACTGATAAAACCAATACCAAGTTGAAATTAAGACAGAAATGAATGAAGGTTTCACAATTTACACCATAATCATAAGACAGCGCGATAATTGTAAAAATCATACAAAATGTATTTATAAGTTGTACGAAATAAATTATGTGGGATTTTTACAAATAAGAAAACAAAACTCATGTTCCCATTACATTATTAATAAGAAACAAAATCCAAGTAAGATCAAACAACTTAAAACGTGTTCATAGTACGATGAACTGTTGGTATTTTAAACTAGGATCCCTCAATTAAACATGACAAAGGAATTCCAATACAAAGCAATTAATAATCACGTTGAACTTAAAAACGATCAAATGTCTTGTTCACATACTGGCAAAAATTTCAAGATTCATAACCTCTGATTTCGTAAACGATTACATGTCTGATCATTGCGAAAGAAAAAAACGATATCGTAGACCTCCACTAAAACAAAGCATTTCTTCAGCATGTGTAATAACAACGATATCTAAATTGTGTGTTCTCAACTTACGATCAATTGGTCAATGTCGGCGCAGGTACTACTTAAAAGTACACCGGGTACTCTAAAGTATACTAAAATATACCCTGGGTAAGAAAAATATACAAACAAGTACGGAAAATATACTTAAAAGTACCCGGCCATTCTTTCTTGCATATTTTCCGTACCCCGGGTACTTTGACGTATACAATAATTTAAATGGTCTAAATACTTGGCTAAACCAAAAGGACGCGTTTCGTCTTACATCAATAATGCTTTCTACAAAGCATTTATACTTGCATACATGATGTCTTTGAACACTTTTAATAAACCCGCATCGCATTTTTTTTTTATACCACATTTATATAGCGCCCTTTTCGCTCGAGATGTGCGTTCAAAGGCGCTTTACATTTTTTCCCTGTTCACTGGGTCATAAGTCGTCCGTTAACTTGGCGCAGTATGCAGCCACGGCACGGCTAATTTTCCTCACAGGTACCCATTTATACACCTGGGTGGAGAGGAGCAGATGTGGGATTAATTTCTTGCTCAAGGAAATTCCGGTGGTCAGGGCGGGATTCGAACCCGGGACCTCTCGATCCCTAAGCTAGCGTCCTACCATTAGACCACTGCTCCCACATTACCTCATTGTGGCCTTAACAAAGACCTTGACCTACTTATGGACTTATTAATAAAGAAGGTTCACATTTATTAAACCCAAAATGACACATTTCATCCAACATCAAAACTGCTTGCAACAAAACTTTGATACTTGCATTGATGTTATCTACGAACATTGTCAACTCACCTGCATCACCTGATTCAGACGGCCAGAATTCGAGGTGAACAAAACTGTTCGATTAACGTCACTACTTTGTACTAAAAAGCCTTGATACTTCCATCCAACCTTCAGCACACTCACATCATCTGACATCTTTTTGACCTTGATATCAACCTTATTTTCGACTGAGACTTACTGACAAGGGTCAAGTAATCGATACTGATGAGGTTTCCTCTCAGGCTTGACTCACCATCTGGTTTCATTTGGTTTCCGAACATATATACGCAAGAGCTCTATTGTCTTGATTACCGCAGGTAAATGTCTACCAACATTTCTTGTATGTTCATAATAAACGCCATCTTTTAGTAAGACAAGTTAGCAACGGGCGTTTAGTATTAAGTTAGGTCCGAAAAAAGCTCACTAAATTGTAACTCCGCCTTAAATTAATGTTCTATATTGCTGCCAGCACCCAATTCTTTCGGAAATAACGCTTAAATAAAATCTGCTTAAATATCTTTCTTTGCACAATCTAAACCCACTGTTTTTAATATTATTGTTGTTAAAAACTTCAAGGTTTCTTAATTACTAAAGAAAGAAAATTAAGAATAATATTAAGAATCGTCCAAAAAGAGAAAGAGTCTTTATATGTGTGTGTGAGAGAATGCCTCTTCTGTATACTACTATAGGTATTGTATAAGTTACCCAAAACCTAAAAAACAAACTGGTTTCAAAAGTTTTGATATACTTGACATTCGACTTCGGTATGTCCTGTTTCGTAACATTTTTTGTTTGTTAAATAAAATATTGGGTAACTCAAGTAGTACATATTCCTCGGTAAGGTAGGCGATGTCATGTGTTGGTGTCTCTTAAGTACCGTTAATAGTTGCAAGTGTTACACTTTGCTATGCACTTCTTAGTTCCTATAATTCAATGTATACTGTAATGATATTGAATGAAAATATTAAAAATAAAATGATTGAACAAATCCCTTAAACGTGTGTAGTTATAGTTTTACGGCAAATGTTAAGATAATGACCCTTATAATTATTGAAACCTATATATGTCTGGTTCTTTGCGAAAGAAGACTATGTAGCTCTACTTTTTCAGCCTTGACTCTAATCCAGCTCTATAATGTAGTAAATTCGACATGCCATATGTGATACATACATAGATATTTTGTAAGCCACAATTATATTCAAAATTCAGTTACTTAATGATAAACTTCTACCTCAAGAATAACACACCATTATGTAGTGACAGTTTCAATCAGTCATACATCTCCGGTGCATCCAAAAATCAGCCACATGCACCACACAACAAATGTTATTACATCCGGTTCGTCATGACCACCGGACGAATATCTTCTTGCGTCGTACGTTTCACATGATAAAGAAACCTATTTAAGTGAGTAGAAACAATACAATTTATGTTGGGTCCATTGACAAACTCTGCATAGAAAAAAAAACTACTTTTATTTCGTCTATTCTCAGCAACGAAACGAAGGTATGAGGATACTATAGTCCGATAATAATCTCGAAATACATGGTAAGTCATTAACATTTTATTATGAAGATTTAATGTCACTTCAAAATTTTAAAATGCCAAACACATTGACCAACCTAACAAATATGTACATAAAACGGTATTACATTCATGTATTGTATACATGTGCTTGCGTTTCTTTATTTATTGTATTTGTAGAATTTGTTGAAATATGGGGCTTATTAAATCATGCTGACTTAGATTTCAGATTCAGTACTGTTCTCTTTTATGTACAGAGCATAGTCAGCTTTGTACAATCATTTGATTAACATTATCATAAAACGAACAATTCATTATTAAACAGATACGTTATATTTACATTTTAAGGTTTTTACTTGTTCTTGCAATTAACAAAACTCGTCTTGTGAAACATCTTCAAAGTCTAAATCGAGCATTTATTAATATATCACTCGACAGATTGCAAATCTTAACACCATTTCGTTTGTACTATATTTGAACCACTGACATGAAGATCATCAATTATAATGTAACTGAATGAAATGAATATTTTTTACTTGTATATTACACATATATGGAATCATATGAGATCATATGTAAAATTGATGTACACATACCAGCAAAATCTCAAAATATTTTCATATCATCGAATGTCGAATCTTTTAATATTTTCAGATGACTTATATATGCATATATCAAACGTAAAAAAAACGTTAAAAAAATGTGAATATTTGTTATTGTTTCAAACAGGCTGAGAAATGTTTTTTAACAGGGAAAGTATATTGATTTCATTTAAAGCTTTAGTAAGCTATATATTGGCGTCACTTTGTAAAAGATTTCAACATATTACTAATGTAATATTTATTCCAATCAGTCCTAGACTTGACCAGTGTAATATGTTTGCCACTCGTTACAGATTTGGTCGCATTTATGCCAGTCCTTTGCAGATTTGACCAGTTTGTGTCACGTTCGTCCAAGACGCCTCCAGTATTTTAAAGGCCGTAAAGGGCCTGTCACATTCAGGAAGTGTCATCAGGTCTGTACAACCGGACTTCTTCCCCGCAGTTACCATGGCGCACATACGGTATATCATCGTCATCTTAAGTTCTGCTTCTGAATTATAATTTAAATTAGAATAAGTGCAAGGTGGTTTTATTGATTGACATACACCTTTGGCGTTGTGGGGTACCTATTTTGGAATACACACACTAACTGATTCTTTACAAGAAACTGACTGGACAGTGACAACTTCATTAACCTAATAGTACATTTATATTTTTCTTAGATGATGGCAGATGATCAAAGCTAGCAAAACTATAGGCAACTTTGTTCGTTATATGTAGACAGATACCTATCTGTGCTGTTCATACGCGTTTGTCTCGAGAACGGCATTTGTTTCACAAATTATTACCAGCTGAATGATAGATGCCTTGTTTATAGAAATAAAGAAATAAGCTTTAATAAATCAAAATGGTGCACAGTTTATTTTTATTTTTATTGTATCGAGAAATTCAAACTAGATTTGAATGAGGCTCAATAATATTCTAAAATATAACATAGGCGAATCACGTGAGTAAGGCCTATAATACAATGAAATAAAACATTTCTTACTCGCAGATATATTCTTCAGCCCCTTGGCAACTACCGTTACAGTAGTATGTTGACACGTGTTCTCTAGTAACCTTGGGATCAGAGGTCGTGGACATACATCCGGTTCGACCGTGTTATGTGCGCATGCTTTGTTTACGAATTTCGACATGCTTCGATCCAAGATGATTTTGAAGTACGAAGGTACATTTGATACCTTATAATACACATGCATGCACGATGGACATGACACAACTGAAAATATTAGGAAAATAACATTAGCCCATTGAACAAAACTTCCCCCATAGTTTTTTCATGGCTAATTTGCGACTGAAATTCGGTCCTATTGCCATACTCCAAAGCTGAATATTTTCTCTCATATAATTAAATACAACAAAAACAATTAATTATGTTCAAAAGTGACAGTAAGAGGCCTTATTAAATTATCTAGCATTCATAACACAGCATTTGATTCATTTTTTATAACAAAGTAGTAGGAAAAAACATTTTATCGTGCTTATCTAAAAATAACTCACATTTTCTCTAAAATTCTTTAATTCCCTCTAAAGGGCCCCTATTTTGTCGAGCAATCAGTCTTGTGAATTGGTAAACAAAACATCAAATATGCAGCCAAAGTCTCCAAGTCTCAATACTATTTACAATTATAAAGTTAATAACAAAATTATTGTATTCATCATCTGTATTATGTTAATCTAGCAAAACACGAATTCTATATTATTTTTATATTTTTTTGTTTCTTATTAATATTTGTAAAACAAATCTTTATGTATATAACTTATTAATTAAATTCATGTATGTAGGTATATAATCTTTACGCGATCAATATGATATTTAAATATTCTTATTTGTACTCACGTTGACATTATGCTATGTATAATTATTTTGTAAATGACAAAAAACTGTAAAGTTTACGTCAATAAAACATTCTGTCTGTCTGTCTCAATCTAGTCATTTTTATCGCGGGTTAAATAGACATGCCAATTACCGCCAATTACCCCACTCCTCACACATGCCAAGATAAATGTTCGCGATTAAAACAAAACAATACTGCTTATTATCAATACCTGTTCACTGTTTGTAACAATGAAGGTATGATACAATAGATTTAACATGGTCCTCACGAATATTCCGTTGAAATCCGTAGCCGATTCTAAATTTAGGTATTACATAATTATCGTAAATTATCGATACGGTCATTTGAAAACACCTGTATATATACATACATACATACATATATACATACATACATACATACATACATACATACATATATACATACATACATACATATATATATATATATATATAAATAAATATATACAGATATGTATAATATAGTAAGAATTAACATCGGCTTAATTAACTTTCGATTGTATGACTCAAATGGCTCGCATTGTATTTCCGGTGACATACGAATATTGTACTGAACATTGGGAGAGGTAGTGTGTGTCTGTCATCAAAAGAAATTATTTTCCCCGAGTATTGTTTCTTTTTTTACAATCTCAATTAGAGTAGGCTTACGCCAACAGCCTGAAAACCCTATTGGCTAAACAGGTGCTCGCTTTGCTGAGCTCTCCCCGCCTCATCTCAGTGTTGTGCCAATAGTAGTGATACATTTCACAATAATTAATAATTTTAAGTTTAGGGCTTGCTTTCAAAGGAGTACATTTGGGTTGGGCCTTACTGTTAAACAATATTATTATAATCAACCATGGCGTTCATCTACTGGCAGTAAAGCTGCATTATCTGAATCTCGAAGGAAAGCAAACTTTGAAAAATCAATAAACACATTCAAATATAAGTGCTTTCCTTCTGTACGAAACGGCAGACACAAGACTCGAGTTGAACCATTCGGTATGAGTTTCGTTCTATGGTGTTCTTTGTAAGCATAACACACGTTATTTCGATATTAGCAGGTTTCTTTGTTTCATTGTAATTAAAGATGGATTGTAATGATCATTTAAATGGTATCCTAAACGAATTTAAATGACTTATTAAATTAACTACTTGATTAATTAATTAATTAAATATTTTATTAATTCATTCATTGATTTTATGAACATGTAATTGTCGTTTACAACGCTAAATGTGGCTAATACAAATTAAATATAACTCAAAGCATCTCACGTTTAACAGGGATTTACAAGACAGAATAAAATCTGAGGACAACCCGAAGATAAAAGGAGGTCACTAAAAAGCTAGCAGGTATGCGGTATTTCTTTTATAATCTTGTACATACTTGATGTCATGAGTCTATTTGAGCCTCGACACATGCTTTGTTGTTGGAGAAAGTTTAAATCCATTTGCTGCGCCACGTTAGGCTCTTTCATAAATATGTGTACTCAGCAATACTTACTGCATCAGGTTATTATTGTCCACCGGGCGCCTTGGTGTTCCTCACAAATAACTTGTTGCACAATTTCACCAGTTACTGGAGAATGTGGGTTGCCTTTTCATTAATTAAACTTCGTTTGGATACAAACCGGACAAATAATTTCCCAAAAATGTACTCCTTATATATTTTAAAAATGTATTCGGCGTCAAATTATTAATTAATAAGGGGTTTTGCACCAAAGTATTGTGTTGTTTTGTGTGGCCGAGCTTGAACGACTTTCTGTTTTCAACTGGTGTTAAACAATCATTTTTACGAGTTATGCTGTCTGCTGGATTCGCAGTTTTTCCATTTTTGCCTGTACATAAACCAATTCGTGATCAGCGATCTGCGCCATTATACACTATGGATTCTTTGGGTTGGCCAATGTTGCCGATATATCAGTACCAGAGCACGTCATAATCATGCGTATATAAATAGAGCCAAACCACAATTACCAATCATTTAATTTGTTTCACAGTAAAATTGTTTCAATTAAAAAAATTGTGTATTATTTATAGCAGAAATATTATTATTTGAAGGACATCGTTATATAACTGAGCATCGACACCCCTTAACCATTGTTCACTATCATTAGCGTATGCGCGATTTAATAGGTAAGCATTGCCTATACAATCTAGAGATTTCAGGATCGTATCAAGCTACACCTTACCTACTTTATCTGCTTTCGCAATAGGCGCGACACAAACTTTCAGGACAAATATCGATTAGATGTCATCTATTGTATGTTGAACTACAGTATTTCCCAAAACAGAACGAACACGCATTCAATAGTCGATGAGATTATGTGCAAGAATCAAGGAGCGCTTGATAAAAGCCTACGGCTCACACGTTTGATCAAAACAATGTATTATTATGATGTAACAATGCAAAAATTGAGTCTATATAAATTATTGATTTATGCACACATTTATTGGTCATAGAGATCTTACGTTGCCCTGTTAGAAAGTCAGATTTCATATGTTGTAGCGCATTCCAAAAATAACTGTGGTCATGTATGGAACTATACTATTCTAGTTTTACATATCTCAAAAAGTCGAAAGACATATTTTAAAAACACATATGAGCAACGGCTGACACTAATAGTAGGAATAACTGTGAAAAAGCTGTAGCAGTTGCTCGATACATTTAGCAAGCTTATCAAACACTGGTGTTTCCGCTTGTCCTCGCGCTTTGAAATTTTTGTCGTATGAGGTAGATATTAGGCTGGACTTTAAACAGTGATGGTGCACATGGTTCAGGCATGTAAGTCGTTGGATATCGCTTATATTACAATTTTAAATGTTGTTGTAATTTTTTAGCACGATCCTAAACGTCGCAAAATTAAACAATATATGTAGCTTAGTATATTGAATAATTCATTATATAAGCATATGTTAATAGAAACCAGCATGGCTATTGTCATTGGGCTGGTAACCAAGCTGTAAAACGTAAGACTTTGTGGCGCTGGTAAGTTTCAAATATCGAATTGTATACTAGCAGGTACCAATGGATATTTTCACTGAAACCTAAACCGGCCAATTTGTCGCGGCTTTAATGGTCTTTAAGCATAATGAACCACTATGTTTCCAGTTAAGCACTGCCTTTCAGTGCGCATTAAACGCGTTCCATAAGATGTTTACTTATACGTATTTCGTGTTTTTGTCATCTCAGCTATATGTATAAAACCGAAATTCAAGGAAAACGTGTCTTCGATATTGATAAATGATTTGAATGTACGTATCAAGATTTGAAAACTAGTGATACTATTAATGTTATTGAATAAGAATATAACCTTCATTTATAGTAGGTATTAATATATGATAATGAATCTACAACATGACTAAGCCGGAAGNAAGTGTTTTTTCACTGTCTTAACAGTGTATATAAATATACATCAACAACACTAACAATATAGCAAGCGATAAGTTTATCGGTGCAAAATGCAAAATCCGAAAATACGGTGCAGCACAAAAGCTGGGCGGTAGGTAATATCAAACACAAACGCTAGTTCATATAATTAATGCAAACGCTGTCCCGTATAATTTATGAAAACGCGTGTCCGTTGCTCAGGTGCTTTAAATATACTCTTGCATAATATCGACTTGCAATATGCAGAAAAACTACTTAAATAACGAAAACTAAAATGTGTAAATATAATTGAAAAAGTCGTTTTTAATATATTTTACATTAAACACTTACATGCATTAAGCGTTTCAATTTGATATGTAAACAATCAATAGAACTACTTTCTACATAAACATAGACAACTTACTTAACCGTACCTTTTCATCATTAAAGTTCTGTGATCAAGCATGATTTAAAACAACTGATTCAAGCAAGACATAGAGTCCATTAGGCGTATGAAGTGCATGTTCGAATGAGCTAATATGTAATACTGTTCAACATTAACAGCTGAACTAAATGGGTAAACAATAATGGCGCGCTCGTATACATCTTTGTCAGACATTCACTTGCAACATAAAGGGAAATCTTAAAATGTTATCCTCTGTAAATCTCAGTGGTCTCTACCGTTATCTTAATTGTAAAGTGTTACTATTTCTGAATTGATACATTTATTAAATTAAACTCTTGTATACGAAGCTGGTTTGCAGTAAGTTGAGTTTCGATAATAGCTAAATATTACACACATTTTTTTTAAACTAATGAAACGATATATATGTAAACATATGAAAGGCAGTTTGTACACATGAACATTAATAATTTTGACTGACATTTGTATTCTATTATTGCAGAGATGCCCGGCTGTACGGTAACGTTATGTGTTGTCATCGTACTGAGAATATATACCGCTTATGGACAACAACACGAAGACAACACGAGCGAAACTTCATTGAACTCCGTCATAGAGGCTAATATCACCGCATCATCTTTGAAGCCCATATATTTTAACCTGACGAATTTATGTATCGATGTTTCCACTGTCTCACTGGATACTGACTACTTATGCCATAACATTACAACACCTATTCCGCCTATAAGACTGGATGACATATATGAATTTAAAATATATACCTTCATAGTAGATTACTGTTTCTATGTTACGAATATCCCCGGTTTTGTAACGAACCCAGTATCGATTATGTTAATATTTTATATAAAACCGTTTAATACCACTTCCTTGTACATTCTGGTAATGAGCGCTAATGATTTCATTTTAACTATATGTCGTTTCATATATGCCTACCTCGACTCAATATACTTTTATTGGCCGACTGAGCTTTGTCGTTTCTTTCAATATTTTTTAAGTTCATCATCGCTGTTTTCGGTCTATATTCTTGTTGTTTGGACATTTGAACGATTCTGTGCAGTCTGGTTACCTTTAAAATTTGCTTCTTGGTTTAATCTTACACGTATAAAGGTCATACTTTTGTTATTGTGTATTTTCTCAATTGTTTTAACAAGTCCTTATGCATTCGGTTATTATGCTGAGACAGATCAAGCGACACATGTCCAGCTCTGTAATCGAACAGAATTCATGTCAACAATTTGGTTTACCATTGAAGCTTTCTATTATGTGTTTCTTCCCCTATGTGTAGTCGTAGCGTCAAATATAGCAATACTATTACGCCTAAAACATACAAATAAAAACCGTAAAGCGATGACAAATAACAAGAAAATAATTGAGAAAAAGAAAAAAGAGCAACGAATATTAACTATAACTTTGATTTCAGTTTCTGCTGTCTTTGTGTTTCTTCATGTCCCCTATGTGCTGGTCTTGGCGTGGTATACACATTATTCGGACCCTAGTGTTATATTGATGAACAATCCAACTGACTATGTTCGTTTTCATTTATATACATATATCGGACTAGCAATAGTTGAAATTCAAAACTGGATTAACTTCTTCATATATATTGTGTCAGGTAAAAGATTTCGCAATTCATTCTTGCATATGTTTATAAAAATGAGAAAGTCGTTATTCACATATTCAAGAGAGATTGATATTGAATCTAGGACACAAGGACAAGAAAAAGATACCACTGGTGTGTAAATTAGTTGCATATAAGATCATCATAATGCTAATGCAATGTGAAGTATTTATTTTCTCGCAGCTTTATGGCACTGCTGGTTTACTGAGTTTACTTTATCCTGCTAAACGACATTATAGAAACTGGGATAATTTTTGAAATATAAAGTTGATTTTTATCATAAAATTAATACAAAAAGTAGATCTATATCAAATAAGCTATATACAAACAACAAAAGCTATACATAGTGTGTGCATATTATTGTCTATGTCTTAGTTTATTATTTGTGTACGTGGTATTATTTGTTCTCATAATATTTAATGTTGTCATTGTACAAACGACATTGCGACATTGAACTACCATTAAATATGTGCGTATATTAATATTACCAGTATAACTTATATTAATATCTTAAAACGACTATACTTGTTTTAAAGCCTATTGCGATTGTGTCATTAACTGTGTTTTATTGTTTAATTAAATTGTGCTCGTAGTAAGAGTTTCGTTATGTTTACTTTTCACAATTTTTGAAACCTTGACAAAACAGAAGACATTGATATTAGACAGTAATACGTATACCATCACAGACTTTCATAATGGTTGTATGTCCCTAAACGCTCAATGTATACAGGACGATATGGACATGCATTTGTTAGATACCGGTACTTGAATATTACTAGACAGTTATACGTATATCAACCACAGACTTTCATAATGGCTGTATTCCCCAGAACGCTCTACGTATACATGACGATATGGACATGCACTTGTTAGTTACCGGTACTTGAATAGACAGATAAGTACTTAATTCTACCGTGACCTCAGAGTGTACCAATACAATAAAGGAAATATATGTATCCCGGAAAAAGCAACTTTTTGGAAAAACCCACTAATCTGCTGGTACAAATAAACATGACCCATTTACAATTCTTTCAAAAGCACACACCGTATCAACCGTTATTATTTAAAGTAAGCTATCATTGGTTGCTATAATGGACCAGCGTTGTTTGTACCGGGGTGATTAGTGGGTTTTTTCTAAACTCGTGATTTTCCCGGATCAGATCATACAGACGACATCGTTTTTGTTACTTCAGTACACAAATAAGTACTAAATTGTACAACGGTAAATTCGACATAATTTGGAAAAAAAATAGTATACGAGGTTTCTTCTCTCATTTAAAAAGATCAACTGGATCATGCACTCATGGATTACTACCTACCAATGTAATATAAGCACACATTATGGTTAACTCTCGATTGACCAGAAAGACACAACACCAATCAATAAAAGTCATTTATGTATAACTGTTATGTAACGTGATCTCAAACAATATGTGTGATTCTTAAGGATGTTAATTGATTCCAAGATTGATCAAGAAGCAAAAACAACTACCGTAGCGTTTCGTAGATGCTCACAATATTGTTTCCAACATTAGGGCAATGCTACTTCAATCGCGCTGCAATCCGGCTTATTCCAACAACCGAGGTTCATAACGATATCTCGTGCATAGACATGACTACGGAATACCGTTAGCGCCATCGTGGTTACACATTTAAATCCAGACGGCGACAATGCGAAAGTGCGATAGTACGATGGCGACAATGCGATACTACGCTGGCGACGATGCGAAAGTACGATGGCGACAATGCGACAACGCGATAGCACGATGGCGACAATGCGATAGTCATCGTACTGTCGTCATCGTATTATCGCATTGTCGCCATCGTACTATCGCACTGACGACATCGTATTGTCGCACTGTCGGATTGTTGTCATCGTACTGTCGCATTGTCGCCATCGAACTATCTCACTGTCGCCATCGTATTGTCGCACGGTCGTCATCGTATTATCCCACTATCGCATTGTCGCATTGTCGCCATCGTACTATGGCATTGTCGACTATCGCCTTCCGGTACACAAACTATTTTTATTGCAGAAACAAAATAGAGGACTTTATAAAGATGTACTTTGAAAAAGGTTACAGTTATAATGAAATCAAATTCTTATTAAGTTATAGAATTGGTATTGTTGTAAGGTATGACAAACTGTAAAGTATTTTTTAAAGTTGCTCCATCTAGGAAAAAATACGATGTGCGCATGTGTACCGGACGGCGATAGACGACAATGCGACAGTACGATGACGACAATGCGACAGTGCGACAATACGATGTCGACAATGCGATATTACGATGCCGACAATGCGATAATACGATGACGACAGTACAATAACGCGATATTACGATGGCGACAATGCGATGATACAATGGCGACAGTACGATATAACTATCGCATTATCGCCATCGTACTATCGCGTTGTCGTACTGTCGTCATCGTATTATCGCATAGTCGCCATCGTACTATCGCACTGTCGTCATCGTATTGTCGCACTGTCGCATTGTCATCATCGTACTGTCGCATTGTCGCCATCGTAATTTCGCATTGTCGCAATCGTACTATCGCATTGTCGCCATCTTACTATCGCATTGTCGCCATCGTTCTATCGCACTATCGTATTTATTGTGTAACCACGATGGCCCCAGCGGTATTTCGTAGATGACACCAACGTAGGTTAGGTAGTTAAAACTTAACAGCAGCATGATAAAAACGTTTATAAAACGGACAATAATCATCGCAATATTCGTGATCGATCGATACAGTCGTCATTAAAGTCATGCACGTTTGCTGATCCTACTGGAATCGTAGCTTGCGTTTTGTAAGCGTACTTATCCGTTCAATGTGTACAACAATATGTAACGTAACCTACCATAATATTATTTGATTTATTTTTATAGCATGTAACTATTCGTAAAGATTAAATATGAACGTTAATGACTGCTTCAACGATGGCTGTAAGAACAGGTTACGTGGATATACCAATGAACATGGATCGTCCTATTTTGGGAAATAACATGTAGCGGCGTTTTTTAAGCTATTTTTTTATATTATTCAACTGTTCTGCAATCAATATCGTAGAATACCCTCAAATATTTTTTCAGGTTTCACACATATGCTTGCAACAATATGCTCAAGCTGAATCCTGCTTTATTTACATTTTATAATTGTTTGACTATGAGAGCAAAATTCGTGTCTTTGTGATCCGGATTTTAATGTATATGGTTATAGTTAACTTCTATCTTGTACGCTTTAGTACGGTTTGCCCCGCTCATGGTAATGATGTGTGTGTGTGTGTGTGTGTGTGTGTGTGTGTGTGTGTGTGTGTGTGTGTATGGGCTTGTTTACCTACTGATTCGAGGACATGCTATTGACTTTTGACCAACAATGTGAAGACATTTTGGAAACTGAGTACTTAAACCCGGGTCCTCACATTGTTTTTGCATATTAGCAATCTAGACGAGGACCTACGTTAACTGTATGAATATTGCGATGTCCTCACTTTGAATGGAACTAAAATCTTGTATACACACATTATACACAAATCCGCAAACCACGTGATGTGAAAAAGTGTATACATTGCTCCACCCCCTGTAAACATTGCTCCAATTAACTTTCATTTTGCAAATCTCATGACTCCTTTGTTAGAATCAATCTGATTGGATGCACTCTCGTCTCAGTTGTACGTGTCTAAAGACCGAATCAACTCGGTAAACGTTCCGGGCGAATAGTCTATGTTAGCGTTACCAGCAGCCAAAATAGCCCATGACTACTGAAATCTCCAAATTGGCTACTAAATTCTCAAATTGGCTTCTAAAATTTATGTAAATTATTGAGAAATACAGCAGATGTTTACCCTTNGATTTATACCTGTTTTGTTTGTGTTTGTTTTGAAGCGAAGTTAATCAAAATACTCGGAGCGCATGGGTGTGACGTCATCATGAGAGCCTCGTCCTTAAAGGGACTTGTCAACATATTTTTGTATTTTTGAAAAATGTTATTAAACATGTTAACTAACAATTCAATAACGTTTTTTTAATAGTCTTAACTAATTATTATAGCAACAAAAAAACAGATTCTAACCCGGGACCTCTGAAAGCAAAAGCCAATGTGCTACCACTGCGCAATGCAGCCTTTGGTATGAAATAGCGAAGATAACCGTTATATTGATTACCTATGTTTTTTCTCCATATTCTTGTTAAATACGAGATATTATTTTACCGATTTCGAATGATAATTATTCCTTCATTAACTAAATATTGTAAATATTTTTCTTAGTCAAGAGCATTATTTGGCTTGTTTAAACATAATGCATACATTCTTTCTTGAATATATGATATATTTTTTTTAATCATCATTTTAAAAAACTGTGAACAAGTCCCTTTAATGTTAAACTACTTTAATGTGAACAAAATTATCGATATCACATTATCAGGAGACGCTCTATAAAAGGGAATCGTATGATAATAAACTGAAGTAATGTAAGTATTTAATTTAAATAATTTAATATCATTAAAAATTTGTGATTTTGTTCATGTTTCTGAATCCATCCATGTCAGCATCATCATCAGCATCACCATCACTAGCTGAAATAATTCGCGTTCTGATAAATCTGAACGCTGAAACTCCGGTCTGTAAAAACCATAACGAAAAATAAATACAATACTATGATGGAAATTACAGTATTTACAAGTGTATATATCTAAAATCTACCTGTTGTTTGAAAAATATGAGCTTAGATCACACAAATTACCTGTATTTCATTCGAAATCATAGACACGGAACGATCATTTTCTCAAAGGCAACCATTTTGGCATTTCGTATCGAATAAATTAGTTACAGTGGGATCGATGATCTGTACCATAGCTATTTCGTACCTATTACTTTTGGGGTATTTCGTTACTGTCGATTCTAATATTTTGAAGCATTGATTCGTCAAAGATATTATTGTCAATACTGTTGATGTAACACGATATTGTATGTTTAATTAATTCATTTAACAATAACAAAACACATTTTATGGTAATATATATATATAGTTGCTGTCTAGTTTGAGACGCTAATTCGGCGTTTTTTGTTAATATTCGAAATGTATTTTTGCAATAAGTGTTCGATTTGTTTGAAAGTATGTGTTAAAATCTCATCGATACATATTACAGCATGGCGATTATATTCGTTACAATATGCAATTTAATGAAACAAGACTCATGAGCTAAAAGGTAAAATCTAATATCTTAGTTTAAGAGAAATATCAACAGGAGGTAACAATATATTTAATTTGGAATTAAACTATTATACAATAATAATATAATATCATTAATATTCCCATATTAACTTAAAAATTAACATAAAAATACAATGTTGGAATCTAAAAAATAAATTTATAATAAATTTATAATATAATTTACCTTCCAATATTATCTTTAAAATTAACTTAGAAATACATTTTTGGAATCTAAACATAGACATTACGGTAAGTTCTAGAATAAAACAAATTTTAAATATACGTTTCCATTCACAGGCGAAAATAAAAAGTAACGTTTATAATTCACCAATTTCTGAAATATTACATAAAACATGTAACATTTAAATAATCCTACTTACGTTTCACCTGTTTATATGCACCACAGAAGCTCAAAAGCACAGAAACAGTAACGACCTCCTTGATTGACACCATAACTCAATAATAATGTGCAAATAATTTGTAGATAGATACCTAGAAAGCTCGTTAAAGAAGTCGCATTAGCATGTATTTATAAAATGATATAAATGCAATTACGCAGGTGTTTTTGTAAGATAATCCTAATCAATAACCAATCCCGAATGTGATCATATTACCTATTACGTGTTTTCAACTTCAGGTATTTTTACACAGGGATCCTTGTTAGAGTGGAAACGTGGCAAAGGAATTCCAAACCAAACATATTTAAAGTTTAGTAGCTGATTCGGGTATATCGTTCAGGCGTGTTTGCGGATTGGGAGGTCGCCAGCACGGGGAACACACCAGCACGACATATATATATCCACCGAACAAATGAAGATGCTTTTCGTTTTGGAGTTTCTGCATGTTGGCAGCTTTCAGAACAACATATAAACGTGATTATACGACAATCAATACTTGTGTCGTTCTTTCGTGTTGTCCGGTTTTAAAGGCGCCAATACGTTGACACACAAGAACGACAAACAAGCGCGCCGATACGACACTTTAACAGTTATGTTTCTTTCGTGGTTTCGTTATTGCGCTCGCTTAACACGCAAGAAAGACTTATCAGGGACGCCAACACGTAACAAATGCGACAAGAATAAGAGAGTTAAGTGTCGTGTTGTCGTTCTGGCGGGTATACACTTGTCGTCTAAGCGCGTTTTATCTGTCGTTCTAGCGTGTTGTCGTGTTCTTCAACACGCGTGCGCGCAATAACGACAAGTACATTCTTTTGTCGTTTCGATGGGTATATTAGTCGTTCGGGTGTGTTGTAGTGTTGGCACTTTTTCTTGAAATCGACAAAACCTAGACAATTAAGGTTGGGTGATAAATGGGGCCTCTTATATGTTCATAAGGTAGATGTTGACGACGGATGAGGCATGACCGACATGGGACAACGAACGACAGACAGCAGGCGCCCGCAAAAGCGTCTTTTTATGAGGATATCGCACTTTAAAATGAGCATTTGCGTTTTGTTTGTTGTTTTAATCAATACTCAAACACCATACACTTCAAACATATGTATTACACAACAATACATTAATTAAAAGACACCTACTCACGCTATACAAAAGTCATAGAAGTATAATTATTAGGAGAAAAACTAATTATAGCATTAATGTAATACACATATACAGTTGTACATGTTGCCAGTGTAAACATGCTATAACAATATGTACACTGCCGATTGACAGTTATTGTGAAAATCTCTTATAGTAGGTTATCTGTGTGTGTGTATTGGCACAGGGATGTTTGAAAATTGAGTGCTGACCAAAAATTTGATAATAAAATTTGAACTCTAGCTATTCGTTAAAGTTGGACAACATAATTCTCGAATGTAGAAAATTATCTCAGTAAAACGGGACAAGAGACTCCGATGAAGGTAAGGTCAAGAAAATATCTTAAATATTATACAATTCAGTGAATGTACAACACAAAAAAACAGGACATGAACATGAATTAGCGATAAGTTAAGAATAACAAACCACCGAAAAGACACAAGTTATAAACGCAGTTTATGGAAGAAATGAATTAATAGCAAATAGCCGTGTAAAGCATGTGACCGATGATCATTAATATTGAATTTGAGATTGATGAAATGCAATACATATTCGAATAAAAAGGAATGTTGTATTAACAACAAGAAACATATGTGCTGGAGAGAACAATATTTCAAAATACGATCATCACATATTGGCAATTGTTGGATAAGGTTAAGTGGATCAAGCGATTTGGGAATTAAAGTATTTGATCAAATGCAAGTAAGATCATTAGAAAATGAAACAAATGAATAGCCATATTATTTATATTGATGCATTGCTCATTATAAATTTAAAGATGTAGATCATATACAGAAACAAAAATAAATACAATGTAGAGAAATTTAAATAATACAAAATCGGTTTAGTTAGTGAAAATTGACAAATAATGAAACCGAATGTCCAGAAATAACGGAACAACTGATTCACATCACAACATTAACCCGTCAAAGTACTAAAAGCGATGGCTACTAAAAGTAAAAAAACAACAACACTATGCTTATGGTCAAATCAAATGTTTTTTTATTGTACTTACATGTTCATCAATAAAAAGTAGATTTCATCAATGTAACGTTGAAACTGACTTCAAAATATACCTAAAATTATATCAGCGAAAAACACATTAACACTGTTTACAACGCGGGGTCATAAATCAACAAGTGAGCACGCATTAAAACGCAAAAACGTTATTTCGGAGACATTAATAATGGGGAGTGTTTTACTTAAGAAAATTATAACGCAAAATAGGAGACAAGCATATATCTTTAAAATATAGGTATTTTAAAAGCTGATGATAGTCATCATTAATATATTTATTACAAATAAAATCATTATTGTACTTGGATTGAGTTGTCAGATACAGCCGTGAAGCTGCTACTATCTCCTTCATCAGGTGGGGCCATATTCATCGGACGTTTCGGCACTGTCCCACGACGTCCTCCTATGGGGTGCCGACCGGATGTCATCAATTTCCGACCAGGAGATAGTAAGCCTCCGCTACACTTCCTCATCTGCCAGGTCTCGGTGGCCAGTCGCTAGTCAACTGCCCTGTGTCCCCGTATCCACATCTCCTCTCTCTTCCGTCATAGCCACAAGGAAGCAGACTCCGTTTCACGTGCAACAACCGATATGGCCCGTTTCCGGACCTGTCCTGTAGCCCCCAGTCTTCTGAAAGTGCGCCACAGTGATTGCGCTTGGAAACCTATGCAGCCCACCTTCACCGGAAAACACCATGCCTTCCAGCCTTTCTCTGTGCAGATCTGTGAGAGCCTGGTACTTTGTGAGTTTCCGTTCGAAGCTCTCCTCGATCCGCTCCTCCCATGGTACTGTGAGCTCCACCATCACAACCTGTCTTGATGCAGCTGACCACAGTACTATGTCGGGTCTCTGGTTCGTCACGGTGATCTTCTGCGGAAACTTGAGCTGTTTCTTCAAGTCTTCTTCCATTCTCCAATCGGTTGCCGTTCCAAGAATCCCACATGCGCGTTTGGCCTTTGCCCCTTCTTCTCCAGCTCTGACAAAAGAAATGAACGTAGGGCCTTTGTGGGTCGTCTTCTGCGCTTTTCGTGCTTGATCTAGATGCTCGGCGATTGAAGCAAGAACCCTGACGTGGCGCCATCTGTACCTGTCATCAGACAGGGCTGTCCTGCATGAGCTCAGGACATGTTCCAGATTCGCTGGTCTTCCACAGAGCTTGCAATCCGGCGTCTCGGCAAGACCCCAAGTCACTAGATTTGTTGGACTTGGCAGCACGTCGTAGACCGACTTAAGCAGGAAACTAAGTATGTCGCTTTCCATGGTCCAGATCGCATTCCATGTAAGCTTCCTCTGGGATATTCCCTCCCAGTTCAGCAATGTTCCATGCTTCCGTAGGATAACAGCTCTGGTGAGCCTGGATTCTTCCTCCATTCGGCGAACCTCTTCCTGCACTTGGATGCGTCGGTCTTTTGCACTGGCTTTGCTCCACTACGAACGGGTGACGCATCCGAAACTTAATTTAAATTCATGTTTATGCTTGTAAAACTGTCGTTTATCAAAATACCTAACGTAATTTAAATGCGGGTACACTAAATAAAACAAACTTCAATGCACGCACACAGTAAATGTTTGACAGCAATATGAAACTTTGTTTTGCAATATATTAAATAATTCAAAGCAAATCTTTAAATGTCATTTTGAACTTGTACTTATCTTCAAATACAACATACCTCTATGCGTCTATGTCTGCCTTCGTGCAATACCATGTTTAAAGAACACTCGATTATTTTGGTATTTTTCATTAATTGACGACAATGTATGCGATATATGTGCAAACTTGACATTGGTATGATACTAAACATACCAATGGTCTAGCTACTTTTCAGATTTTAGCGGTAGCTTAGGTTGTGCTGTGGGGTACGTTCAATTTATGTTTTTGCTGATGATGCAGCGCTCTGACGTTTGCTTTTACATATCATTTCTGTAAAAGAAGTTCCGAACCGTTTACTTGTCAGAATATACACACACACACACACACACACACACACACACACACATTAATTCAGTTTTGAATTTCAGTGATTGACATACCCACAAATGTTAAGAGATGAAACCGAAAATAATCGGCTGTGTTGTTAATCAAAATCGTTTTAGTGTCTGGATACAAGGCATACCACAGAACTGCCAGTACATACGGTACATGGAGTAATATAAATACAGAAGCTACAGATGTAAGCGTTATAGTTAGCATGCGTTGTTCGTCTTTTCTTTTCATCAATAATTGATGTGTTACTCGTCTTCTTTTTTCGAGTGTTTTTCGTTTTTTATTTTATTTTAATAATGATAGATGTATTCGCTACAAGAATACAAATAACACGTATCAGTACATAATACACAATTTCAAAGTAAACCCAAAGGGTTGAAACGAACACATTTGTTTAACATAAATAAAACTTGTTGGCGATTTTGCCGCATAAAAGCCTATGGTAAAGGGCGCGGAAATTGCAAATGCCAATACAAAAATTGCTATGAGTGTTTTCTTTACACCGGACAAAACCAATCAAGTGGATAACTTCATTGGGTACCACACGGCACAGAATCGTTCAAAAGTCCAGCAAATCAAAATGTAATTTGAGAACGCCAATGCTGAGCTGGCAATGTATTGGACAGTTGAATTGAACGGCTTGATATTCCGTATCATGACTATTGTCAATGTATTTGTAACAAAGCCAGAAATATTCGTGAAATAAAAATAATACTTTAGAAAACTAACATATATATTTTAAACTCTATAATAGTATCAAACGACGATCCGTCGGGTGATAAAGCAGGCGTAAATTCTATATCCGTAACATTGTATGCCTCATCTGTATCCGTTGGTCCAAGAGTAATTTCATTTGCTGCCATCGATATTGTCGTGTAACCAATGTGTGTTTCTTTGGGAAAGGAGTCGACGAAAATACGTATTTCGCAGCGTTTTGGCTAACGTGATTATGTCGGCATCAAGTACAGACACTGTTTTGTTAACTGTGTGTTCATATGCCGATACACTTGAAGTGATCTGACAGACCACCCAGAAAACGTTCGTCCTATCTAAAGAAATACAGACTATAAAAATCAACTTTGCAAACTATTTCAGGACATTGTTTGAACTGGATATTGCTTACCTTATTTTTTTCGAAAAACAACAAATTAATCAATAACTTTCCGTGTTTTTACTAATAAATTCCAATACAGAGTCATCGTAATTCCAATGTTAAACTTACCTTTTATTTCGATTTGCAAGAAATTATCACTACGACAATCAGCGTTTAAACGTACGCATACGTCTGTCTCAAATACGATGACTTTATTTTTGGCTTACTTTTTCGTACAAACAACTTTGCGGCAATTAGATAAGCAACGAATACCTTGAACTCAATACTCAAACCTTTTTTAAGAAATATAAGAATCTCACATATGTCTCTTAAATATGTCATTTCATAGTTATAATAATTTATTTTCTATTGTTTAAAAGGTCATTTTATACACTGATAGTGAGCTTATTTAAACGTTTAAAACAATATACAATGTCAAAAAGAAGATTGACACCAAGTAAAGGTTAATTGATGATAAACCTTATAATTAAACTGCAGCTAGCATTCAATGATCAGGTTAATTATTATTTGATGCTATTCTTCTCTCAATCATCGCATAGCAAGAAATAAATACCATATTCCGATTTTTTTTCTGAAAAACAAATTTTAGACCAAAAAGAAGATTGACACCAAGTAAAGGTTAAATGATAATAAACCTTATAACTAAACTGCAGCTAGCATTCAATGATCAGGTTATTATTATTTGATGCTATTCTTCCCTCATTCATCGCATAGCAAGAAATAAATACCATATTCCGATTTTTTTTCTGAAAAACAAATTTAGACCAAATTAAGTGTAAATATTGCGGCCACAAATAAAGGTCCATGCTACTATAAATTGGTTATACAACATTACGTTTTCACGCAATGGAATTGCAAACACCAACAAACAGTCAATATACAAATACAAAATTCACAGGTATTATACATTGTGACTAGGCACTGTCTTCTCTTGTCAGCTTTCTATATAATATAATATATATTATTTCATCATGATATCATATTATATTGTGAATGTTCCTTGTACAACAGTTTCCTATCAGGAAACATTTGTTTCTACTTCAGAAAACTAGTATTGTAGGTTATTTAATTACTGAAGTGTAAACTTAGAGTAGGCTCAAAAAAGTAATGAAAACTACATTTTAATTCTTGAAAGGTAGGAATTTAGATACATGCTTTTTGTACACTAGTATGCATCTGAAATACATGTATTTTGATATATAGCGCCGGCAAGTGTAAGAAACAATATTGAAAAACACTTTTTTTTTTATTTTTGCCGATAGGGAAGCAAAATCCAAAAAAATAATAATAACACAATTGACAACTTAGGGGAATCGGCAAATATCTCATTGGGGGGAATTTTCCCCACTTGTACTAGGGTCATTTCCTCGTTTCTTTACCACTAATGTTTAACAACGGATCAAACATATTTACGAACTCAGTCGAGATTTCATCAGAAGAAATGGTCTGAGCAAGTTTCATTAAGATTAGACTTTTCATCATACATCTAGAGTGTTCAAAATGATTCACCAAAGCCATTTAAAGAAAACTGCCACATCCTCGAAGCCATTTAACGAAAACTGTCACATCTCTCTTACAGCCATATTGTTTCAACGAAACTGACGTTTTTTCGAACTCGACTGAGATAATATCAGAACACATGTACTGATGAAGTATTTTTTTTTATAGAGAACACGTTTTTCAGAACTTTGAAATAGTGACTAAATATGTGACTCTAGGTGACCTAGATTCAAACTCGTTCGAGGTATTATCGGGTAAAAATCTTGGGACCAAGTTTTATAAAGATTTGGATTGTGGTTTTTAGAGTGCCCCTAACTTTAATTTGACAACAGGCGACGCGCGACGGGCAAGAGATGATAACAAAAGATCACCATAAAAAATGCTTTACATGTATGATTCATATATCTCTGTCTTTCAAGGTGAATACATTCATCGCATTGCATCTAAACATATGGCTGCAAGAGAGGCTAGGCTTATTTTTCCTATATGTGGATGTACTATAATATAAATCAATTTAATATTTCAATAATTTAGTTGTATGTTTCTTTTAAAAGAATAAAACAGCAGGTTAACTACATATTTGATTTAAACAAAGTGACAAGTCAAATTCAAAGTAAGAAATGCAGGTCAATTTCCGCTATTTTGCCTTTAAACAGAAACTGACTATTTCCCTCGAGTGAATTGTGTAACTTTAACATATAGTTTATAACTCAATGCTTATACTGAATTAATGCAGTATTACATCGTTTCATTGTGTATCGAATTTAACATATCTCTTAGCAGTTACTTATAGTTTTCTTTTTAATTGTTAAATTATGTGATTTTTTTGAAGATTCAAAATAGTCGTGGGGCATTACTTGTCAAAGTGAATTGTGATTAACATACATCAATTACTTACTAATGCAGAAGCTTAAAACATATTAACATTTATTAGGTAAGTATTATTAAACCATTTCGATCGATATAAAATAAGCGTTTTTGTATCCAATTTGGCATATGTACATTTACATAAATGGTTTTAAACGTCATTTTAAATCACAGGTGATATATCCCACAAACCAAAAACGATTTTAAGGGAACGTTTTATTTTCAAACCAAAGTATTGCATTTGCTTCAAAACGTTGTGAACTGTTTGGGTAGTTTATAAAATAAAGATGTGTGTTTAATTATTTTATTACTTAGAGAAAGGTTAAGTTTGTGGAAATCATTTACTTATGAACAATTCCTAACATAGCGAACTTACTGAACATATACATTCCGTATGAAAATCTCTGGAATTCACCAAACAAACAAATACAATGAACAACATCAAAATCAAAATTATCACTTTCGTCATAAAGACTAGTAAGTACGTTCAACGTATTTTTACTAATCTTTAAGTATAAATCTATACATGCATCATCAGTACTTGAATAAATAGATTGTGAATTGTTAGTTCTTTGGAATAAATAGTGTTAATATATTGTTCAAATTATGAGTTATCTATGTGGAGCTCGTCGACAAAATAGCTGATGATATTGAGACAGCTTTTAATTAAATTAATTGTTTTTAATTGCAAAATAAACATGCAAATATTTTTGCACAATAAATGCCCATCTGAGCCCATATAGCTAGTTTTAAAATTGTATCATTGAATTTAATTAACACATTTTCTAAAACAAAATGTTGAGCCGAAAATAAATCTTAACCCATCAAAATGGTTAACTTTTTTATTTTATTTTTAATTAAATATTTATTTCCTTATATAAAACTTATATGCGAATAAAGAATACACCAATACCTTGTATTTTTAATAAGCCTTGTTGTGCGAATTTCGTCATATGTAATCAGAACTCATATTTATACTCATACAGTTATCGATTTAACTAATCAGCTCAAACTTTCAGATAACGTACTAAGAAAAGAGGTTGTAACATATGTAGTGAATTGACTCTTGTTAAATATTGTACCAGTTAACAGAACAGAACAGAAAACTTTAACAATACGTTTGTATCGTGATATAACTTATTGAAATAATAGCCAAATATTTGACGATATTTTAACATTCGATTTTTCCTCCTAAACTACTTCGATGAGAGAGTGACTGAAATGGGATGCCTTTAAACCACATTGAATGTAGTAGTAAGTAGTTTAAAAAATAATAATGTTCCCGCGTTTGATTCCCATGCATTTAGTGACTCATCAATTGGTAACCCTGGTAATGTTCGCATTAATTAAATAAATATATAACAATTAAATGGTTTATAGCATTGCTCCATGTATAATGTGTTTCATTTAGTAAAATACACAAAAACCTTCGATTTACTTTTTACGTTAATCTTCGACTGTGTATTCAATAACTGATGTTGAAAGAATGTAAGACATAATTAACTATTCTGAAACAATAGCTTTTTTAGTTATGTATCTGCTGACAATACCACATGATAATATTTAAATGATTTCAATGTAATGTACTGGAATGTTTCAAAAACGGATGATCCCTTGTGTCGGTATTTGTATTGAATTTCATGTTGATGTCTTTTCATAACTTAAGTTGTATTTGTTTCTGTCCCTTATAAGTATATAGATTCAACCGAACTTCTGCTAATGAGGTTACTAAAGTTGTTTGCTTTAATATATAAATAAACCGAATTGTTCTGTTCTGTTCCAGGTAAAAAAATAGACTTGAAACTAGGCGTACTCTCTAGTCCAACCACATATGTTTATTGACAAATTTACATACACAAATTTATTTTTACATTTAAAAGTCTTATTTACCCTATCTAGCTTAGCTTGTACATTTATTTGTCTCATTAGATGAAGGTATCGTCTATTTATGCACAAACATGCTTCTTTTATGGGTGTGTTTGTATTTGCCCATCAATACATGTATATGTTGTTTTCAAAACTTGCAATAAATGCCGTAAAAATCAATAACATTTAATGAAATATACTAACTCTGTATACTAACAATGTTAATGTATATAAATAGTGTTACACTAGAAACCATTTGTTATGGTTTATGTGAATGAAATAATGTTTTTTTTTGTTTTGTTTTAACGTGTACATGCATTATAAAGGTAATATGCATAGAGATGTTTTAAACGTATTATACACAATTATATTGCATGCAACCGATGTATGTCAATTGAGAAGCAAAAGCCTTGTTGTTGTTGGTGTTGTTTTGGACAAAAATAGCTTATTGATGTCTGAAACAATTATGGTAACACAAATATAATAAGTAGTGAAACATAGGATAAAATCGATGTATACACTCATACATGAAAGCAAAGGAGTGTGTCTTCAGAAATTTATATCAACTATTAACGTAGTAAGAAGTTTTTGATATAAAAAATAAATGCAGTAGAGAATATATATATGTATATATGTATACATATATACATAACGTTTTTCATTTATTTATAAAACATTTATAAATGCCTCATTACTTAAACGTATAATCTCCTTTTTATTGTTAGATGAGGATATTTGCCAAAATGTTAAATTTGAACGCATGGTGTATGCTTAACATCAGCAGACAATTATCTGAAGAGCATATACACACATAGTTGAGCACAATTATACATATGTCCTTATGTAATTGATTTCTTAACGTATAAGCATATTTTTTTTATATATAGATCTGTTGTTATCGTTCCTGATATTCTTCGATATTAAATTAGCAAATGTTTGCAATATTGTCCATGTCTATAAGTACATTTTTATACATTATGTGTGTACACAATTTTAAAACATACTAATATCACTGGGTAAGACAAAAGATATTGGCCTAAAATGATCTAAAAAGATTGGAACATGGGTACAATAAGAGTCTGCATTAAATGGTATTAACAGGTGACCACATTAATTTTGAAAACATTCATGTACACTGTATGACTCATTTTTACTACCAAATCATTTTAATACTTTAAATATGAATCGGAAAACGTGAACGTGTCCTTTCCAAACAAAACACCGTTAAATTTCCAAAATGTTATCAGACTATGTGTTTGACTTTAATGTCCTATATACATTGATGGAGCATAAAAGTAAAAAGGTTAAACAGTTGTATTTTGCCTTTTTAATATAACAGTTTTAAGTACTTGCTAAATATAACAGTGTCTCAATGACAAAATGTAATAACTTGCTGTGTGTTTTGTTTTGATTATGTTATCTCTTTACATGAAGCCTGTCAATTAGAGACAACCTTTTTAGAAAACGTAATCCAAATATATGGATTGTTAATTCAATGTTTCTTCAAAGATGTCAATAACAGTTGCAAATGTTTGTCACGACAATTCAGTAGACCAAACACGGGTTAATAGTTACAGAGGGTCAAACGTGTGTCTCACCAATAATGGATGAATCTAGAGCTTGTGGAATGATTGAATGTGGGGTTTTGTAACTGTTGTTTTTCTAGTCGAGTGAAGCACTGGGAGAAAAAGGTTGTTACTATAGGTTTTACTTGAACATGTTTATACAGTTTATATTATACTAAATACAAAAAATCTCCTAGGTCTCGAAAATGTTTTCATACTGGCAATTTGTTTCGATTAAAATATATTGATCTAATATACTAAAATTGTTTAAAACAATTACTGTTTATTCTTCAATGTGTCTAATTTACACAATATTTTAGTAAGACTGATAAGTAATACATACCTAAACAAAACCTTAGTTCGTCTCATGCAATTTATTTTGCTCAACAAATTTGGATAAAGACAATAGTATGCATGTAAAAGTAAAAGTATTTAAACCATGTTTATCAACGTAATTGTCTGCGTATGATGAATCATCCGAACGATCATTTAATATACTTTATTTTAATTGCTTATCGCAACATAAAATTTAACGGCATACTGAATTCATTTGTTTGGTTCATGAGCAAGAATGCATTTATTTTGTATTTTCAATAAAATTCAATCCATTAACACTTAAATTGTAAAATTTGTTTTGTAGCGTATGTACATATTATACAATTGGTGTCACTTTTTACATTAACATTGATTGGAAAATCTTCATGTCCGCATACGTTAACAACTTAACACGTAATGTGAGGTCAATGCATTTGTACTTTACATAATAACACTACTAATTTACAATGGACATTAATGAATAAGACTATCTATATTTTAACCCACTAACACGTAGAACAAATTAAACAGATTTGACTTTTGACAAAAAACAAATACAAGTACTACTATAATTTTATAAACTGGAAATGTTTGCAAGATGAAAATTTAATGCATAATACACAAAAATGCCGATGGGAAAGAATCTTGATTAAAGATAATGAACTCCCCATAGTTTAAACATACTAAGGTATCGTTTACAAATGGATTTTCCAGTAAAATGTCAGAAACACATTTTCTGTGAGAACATTGTTCTGACGATCACAATAGCAGTAGAGTGAGCGCTTTTAAGAACGATTGAAAGAAAGTAAATAAGTTTCTAATTATATAACGCTGGCACAAACATGTGCTTTCCGACGCTTGATCTAAGTGAAAAGCTATGTCGCCTTGGCATTATTGGTATGGTGTCAGCCTAGCGACCGGGATGAAACGGGTTCGATCCCTACTGTGGGAGCGTTCTTTAGATCTCCCCAAACATACCAAGTGCTGGTTCTACCCAGGAAATGGACTCGAAAGTGTTTCAATAAGCCTTATGCTTCCAATGAACTCGAGCTTAAATAAAGAGGTTTAAACTAAACTAAATGGAAAGCGGCGAAATGTAAGTTACATTTGAATGCCATTATATAACTGAGTGGAAATATTTGTTGTTTTTGTTCCAAGTTTAGTATCGAAAATTGCACACTCAAACATAATATTCCAAACGAGGTCTCGCTTAAGTGTCAAAACAACTAGTTTGTCCGTACTCAAATTAAATCGTACGTTCAAGCGAACGACCAACGGCATATGCGAACAAAATACGACTTAACGTTACTTTTAAACACAAACACTCTTAGAACTTAGACTCTTTTTTGCATAAATGAATTATGTAATATTAGTATTTTATTTCCTCAATACATTTAAAATAAAGTTAATATAAAACGATAAACGTTATGCATTGATGATTGAGTTGGATGTCCTGGAAATAATAATAATATTAATGATAAAATAATGACGATGATAATACTTGCAAGGACGACATGCTTCTATATTATGTTTGTTATTTGGCATGGTATATAATTAGTGGGCTATTCAATTTTTCCTTAAATAAAAAATAACAGGGAATTAAGATTTTGTTTAAGTCGTAAACATTTATTTATGTACATGTGTCATGCCAAAATGCCATATTGTGCTTTCCCGCAAATTGTTTATCTTTGCAAGCAGGCATGCTTCATCATCAGTGAAGAATACTAAATTTAAGGCATTTTAACATGAGAATGTCCGTGCCCAAATATCATACTTCAATTATGATCATAACACTCGTTGCGGTTAATTAACCCTACAAGAACGTGGTAAAAGGTCTCATAGCGAATTAACAGGAAGTTTGCATTAATGTATGACACGGTCAATTGAAAGTACCATATATGTTAACTGAACCATTAATTTAAGACGTCGATAAGTTACCTAATTGACCAACAGGTTGTATATTCAGTTCAATAAACGTGTTCTTTTCTCATATGTAAAATGTTATGAATATTTATATGAAACGTTGAAGCGTTGTAACTACGTTTGCCAATATGTTTTAATGATGTGTTATTAAAAAGGTCAACAAATACAATATTAAATACTGTTCATTGTATTTAATGTAAGGAGCGTATACTTATTCAGTACTAAACGATATTTTGTTCAACCTGGCTGTAAAAAAGTGTTACCAAACATTTGCAGTTTTTGACAATAATGTCCGCTACAAAATATATCACTATTATATAATATAATAATAAACCTGTATGTTTGTTTAAACACGTGTGCATGCACGCACACATACATTCCCACACACTCATGCGCGAACGCACGCACGCACTCAGGTCCCAAAATGGCCATGATACACGATTCTTATAATGTACACTCGAGACATTCTATAAACGGAACAAATTATCTCATTTATTCTCTTCAATACGTAACGTCGCATGTTTCTTTCTAAATAATGTTTTCTATAATAGGTCGCTTTGTTCCAAACAGTATTAACATTACAAAATTTAATAAAAACGAAAGTAGATTTGTCTTTGGACATTGAATGGTTAGTTAGGTAGTTAATGTGTGTCTTTGCATAAATAATATACATAAAACATGCATAATGTTTTATTATTGGTGACATCATTTAAAACCCAGAATAGTTTTGTTTAACAAATAAAAGCCACAATCTGAGCAGTGCACACTTGTTTATTTTTAAATATTTATTATACATTTGAATTCATTCTCCTGAAAACGATAAGTTAAACTTTGTAAAGCTTTGCCAATTGTCCAACCATTAAACGTTACTATCATGAGCATGTGATAGTTAATATATTTGTACCCAATTAAGACGCTAGAGTGTTTTAATGACCGGCAACTCATCATGTGTATAAAGGATTACTGAATGTTATTGGTTTGTATTGTGTACTAGTGAAGTCAAATTATTTGTATTGTGTTTTAATGACTTGCAAATCATGTATCAAGTGTAAATTAAAGTTATTGTTTTTAATGCGTTTAAATGAAGGCAACTTGTTTGTTTTGTGTATTTATAAAAGCAACTCATTTGTATTGTGTATTAATGGATGCCAAATTATTTTTTTGTTAAACAATATAGAACATTCGTTGGAATTTTGTCGATTTTGCAGCACTGATGGCCTAACGAATTTGCCCAATTACAGCGGAGTTGTTGCAACGTTCACCTGAACTGCAGAAAGTCCCGGTGTGATTACCGCAAGGCATTCTACTGAAAGCGCTGAGACATATCCCAATAATTGTCATTGACTCAAGCTATGTTACACAAACAGGCACACATTAGGTATGTGGATATATTAAAATAAGTTACACAATTGTTACAAGCATGTGATTAAACTTTGCATTAGACATTGTACAGTTGAACAACCGCTAATTTACTTCTTAAACGAGAGCATGTTTGCATAATGTCCGACCCCAACAATGATTAAAGCAATCACGCATTTAATTACACCTATCAGTCAACTGGTAAAAGTATCCTCAATTGAGCTATACGATAATTAACAATAACAAATGACGATGCCAATTTAATTATATTTTACCAAATCATTAAGCGCAGATTAACGATTGAACGTAGCATTAAACATAATAATTGAAAATGGAGAACCTACGTTGCAATTACATGGACCTGATATTTTCCTGAGTTCAGGAGTTATCATGAACTCAATACAAAACAAAAACTTGATAAAGTCCGTATGTGCAGGGTTTAATACTATTTTTTAAGATAATTTGTTATAATTAATCATATAAGTAAAGTTAAAGTAAAAGTTATAAGTAAACGTGTGTGTTTATCAAATTGTCAGCCCACTCAATTGGGGCCCAGTTAGTTTTGACCTATTCTTTATATTTTCACGTTTATACTAATACATCTTTAATCCCAATTCCTATTATGTTTTGCGGGCGCTTGGCAGTACGGATGTCGGTAAAGCTTGATTTTGAAACTAGCTGCTAAGTAGGCGATCGGCCTTGTCATAACGCGTACCATTAGTTGCTCGAACCTCGAACTCCCGCACAGTAACCGAATGTCTTAACCACCGGGCCAAATATGTGATTATAATTATACATGAATGAATGTTGGGTCATTTACCGCTATCTTACAGCATAGAAGAAGGGGTTAACACGTTTATCCCGTCGAAACAGTCATCTTCCAAAAAACAAGCTTCCATGGATACAGGCCACCCTCAAACGTCTTTAAAGGAAGCGGGATAAATCATATAAAAGATAGATGCAACACAAAACTGACAAACACAAAAAACACTACCTTGCTCTCAAACATCAATGCAGGAAAGAAACAAAACAAGCTTACCAAAACTACCTTGCAGACATTCTCAACATCAACAGTTCATCAGATCAATCACGAATAAAGCAATAACAGACCAAACACCCAAAAACTATACTCACTACTCAAACATGCAAAGCAAGACTCAACTGGCATCGACTCACTCAAGAAAAACAATAAACTACACACATCTGACCAAGACAAAGCCACAGCACTAAATGAACATTTTAGTCTGTATTTACTTCTAAATCTCCTATCTCGCTCAAATCCCTGGCCGAAATGATGGTACAGGACAATGCAGATACAGGAAGAGAGACTCAAAATGAAACGTTTATTCCTCATAACCCCCTTCCCGACATTGAACTCTCCACCAATGGTATCGAAAAACTCTTGAAAAATCCCAATCCTCATAAAGCTACAGGGCCTGACCAAATTAGACCAATAGTTCTTAAAAATCTCAGTATAGAAATTGCCCCAATCCTGTTAGAGTTATTCAAAAAATCTCTGCAGCATGGCTCCCTCCCTGAAATATGGCAAATATGGCTTCAGTTGACAAAAAAAGGCGCCAGGTCAGACCCAGCTAACTACCGCTCTATCTCTCTTACCATAATCCTGTGTAAAACCCTGGAACACATAGTCTCATCTAGCATCACTAAGCACTGACAAAATATAATCTATTCTATGAACTGCAGCACGGGTTTCGAGAAAAGAGGTCATGTCAATCCCAACTCCTTATGCTCATTGATGATATTCTTCAGACTGTAAACCTAATAAGCCAAGCTGACCCAATATTGCTTGACTTCTCAAAGGCTTTCGACATGGTTAATCATGAAACAATATTTTATAAGCTGCACTACTATGGAATTAGGGGTCATACCGGTACTCTTAAGTGGATAAAAAGTTTCCTCGACAATAGGTCGTAATCTGTAGTTGTCAATGGCTACACCTCCAGTACCATCCTGTCTCCTCCGGTGTACCCCAGGGCTCTTATTCCTCATATATATAAATGACCTTCCTGAATATGTTCGCTCCTCTAAAGTAAGACTTTTTGCTGATGATACTGCCATCTATCTCTCCCTCACTGTTTCTTTTCACTCTTGCCTACTCCAACAAGATCTACAAGCCAATAGAAATGGGTGACTTAAGTTTTTAGTTAATTCAATGATGTGTAAACGTGTGAATATCTTTTTTTATTTAAGTAATATGGTTATTTGACTGGTGACAACAACTCGAGTTTGATGGCCACATCTTATGTTTAAGACGACCTCTACTGAGCGGTAATATGGAGTTTTAGTAGAACAGCACATTAAGTACTAATAAAGAGCGAGCAGAATGCTCTCCAAATAAAATCTAGCGATGTTAACAACTATTTTAAAATGGTGATGTTAGAAAACATTATGAATTTAATAGTTTTGCTATTCAACGTTCGAATTTAAGCAAATAATATTACTATACAAATAATTTTGTAAAGGCTAACATTTAAAATATATGGCCAATTTCGGGCCTTTATCAGTAATAAATTATATATCGGACCGATAACGGTCCTATGTCAAATAAAAGACTACGATAAGTCATCATATATCCGACTTCGATCCAATATGGATAAATTTATTATCAATATTAGCAGCGGCTAAAAAAATATAAATAATATCCACTTTATATTGTTAAATTTTAGACTTGAGAATTTTATTACAAATGTTTTGTATAATTAAACATGGTATATAATTCAACATGGTTTATTAAAACAAATGTTTAATTTTATTTTCTAAGATATGGTCTAATCAAAGTGTTATGCACATTATATGGAATTATAATCGTGTTAAACACAGTATATAGGGTACTTTTTACTATACATGTAGCTTATTTATCCAAACTAGAACTTATCAACTGTGAATATTTTTTTAACAAGATTGTCATGGTGGCCCTAAATCGCCCATCCGTTTTAAAAAGTATAACAATTGTCATGGACTTCACCTTGTGACCTATTGTTTGACTTCACGTGATACCGTTTAAAACTTTGTCTAGTTATGATCAAGACAAACGTTTGGGATATGCTTAATTGAAATTAGGTCACAAAAACGCAGTTAGAGTGTAGTTTCGTTTTTTTTTTAAATTGGAACTGCATATCTAGGTTTTCCTGTCACTTGACCGATTCAAACTTGGCATAAATATTGTCAAGCTAAACATTCTGAACAGTTTTAAGTTCATCAACATTAAGTCATAAATGTAGCTTCACGAGTGCTGACGTGGTTTGTCGAAGCTTTGACCCTGTGACTTTGCTTTTTGTCCCACTAGACCCAGATTCGAACCTATTTAAAAAAATGTCGATATATAAATTAATATGTTCCCTTTTATTTCATTCAGGAAAAAACCCAGTATTAACAGACCAAAGCATAGCAGTAACTGGCGCACACTTTAACAAAAAACCCATAACATACACTCATAAAAGGAATTTCAATTTATCCATATTCATAGCATACAATTAATGCAGTATTAAAAAATGTCTGCAGCCCTTGTTGATTGTCCATTTACGCCAGTGAATATCGTAGCACATATTATTCAATGGTCACCCAATAAATTCACCAGCAATAATAAACGGTTCGGATAAACTGCGAGCGGGATAAGCAACATTACTGTGTATTTCATTTTCTTTTCCGTTTTAATGGTGGACGAACGTATTAGAACCCGGGGCTCTGACCAATTATACGATGTCTTCGTCATCCATCTTAACAACATATTACAATTAAGATCAAAGAGTAATAAAAATTCAGCATGAACAAACATTGAACCTAGAAAATGTAATGTAACTGTACGCACTTTACATTCCGAAATATAACACATAATCTATATATAATGTTATTAATTATTATCGTACAAATGCATATACATATTACTGAGAAGCCCAACGAAAGATATTTTATTTTAAACGTTACCACAAACGTTCACATCTTATCGATATCCACTCCAATAAAACCAGAGATGACTGAAACTCATCCTCTGTAATTAAACAAAAAAGATAGAAGTCGAAATAAATTAAACAATCAATAAGCAAGAGTGAAATATTTAAATCGCTTGATAGGTTTGCCGAAGCCCATTGATTTGAAATGGTTTTCATGTAAGCACGATATTTACTACCCTGGTACCCGATCTTAAGATTGCTATACAGTTATAAAGGTTTGGCTTCAACCAAATTCCATACGGTTAACACCGGTTTTATGGCGACATCACGTTATTTTATATAGGGATAATTAAAACGAGTTATTATATACATGTCATTCTGTCAGAGCTCAATTTTTGTAGTTTTGATTTAAATCGCCCACAAACGCCAGTGTATGGTTGAAGAGAAATCCATAAAGAAATTGTTACCAAAGTTATTGGAAAAAAATTCTGCGACCTAACTAATTTTGGTGATGTTAGTGGAGAGGAATGACAATTTCCTTTTGACCGTATGAAGAATTTGATAAATGCCATCTCAAATGAAGCAATGCAAGTGTGTTTAAATTCCTTTTCACATTTTAGCCTAATTGAAATTAACCTTAATATATTCCAAAATACCTTATTTCTGGAAAACCCGATCAAAATTTGTCCTGGAACTTTAATTTAATTTCATTAAAGAACACTTCATATATTGTTTAACTAATGTTTTCTCTTCTAATTCTCATATTCAACGAATCGTTTATATCTCATTGAAATAAGCTTCATTGGATAATAATGAATGATCAAATAACATTTCTTTAGGTGGGTGACTTAAAAGCAGTTCATTCATTTATCTGTGTGCTATACATGGACACGTCTATTACGTATGAATTATTTTATTGTAAACGTTTTGAACGCATGAATATAGTGCAATTGTTTCTTTTGAATTGTTGCTATGCAGACATGTACACGAGTCATCATGTCGGTATCTGCTGTGTTATACCAGTATGGTTCATGGCAATATCTGTACCAGTATGTACAATATTTAATATTGTTATGTTAACTTTAATAAATATTGTATCCTTATTATAAATGACAAAACAGCGTTACTATTTTAATCAATAAAAACTGCGTCTATAACGTGTTGCATTTATAGATACAGATCTCGTCAATAAGAGACAACAAAATAATAGGTTATTCCAGGATTATCAGTCATAATTTCTAGATAAAAATCGTTTGGTATAATTAAATATTCGGGTTAACTTTTGTATGTTTACACATCTCATTGGAATTGAAATACGTAATTCTTTGGAAAAATTATGATGAACAAAAAACTAAACAAACTACTAGAACCATTTACAGTGTATACAACCAAGTTGCAAAATATGAAGACATTCTGTTACCAATGAATATCAATATCAATTGTTTCCTTAAGTACACGTTTTAATACTTTCTGATGTTCGTGCGAGGCTGTACTCATTGATATTCTGTCTGTACTGCAAACCCAAAGGAGAAAACACACGATCCCGTCCGAACCATGCTCCGAACCATTTCTTTTTGTATGAACTGCGCGGCTTGAAATACTGCAATCGATTAAAGAACTTTAGAACGTATTTGCATGGTATGAATTTAACATAACTGTGCTTGCTGGGAATACAAATAAGAAAAACCTTGTTAATATGTATTAATTATAATTTCATACATCAATGGCATAATACAGAATGCAACATTAAAGTTTGCTTTAAATAGAAAACGTACGCTATCATCCATAAATGCAATCATAAAGAAATACTCTGTGCACAATGTAATACGGTTATATGAATAAACGGCCCCGATGTTTAGAAACCCATATTAAGAAATGTATGGTGCATCCGACGATTCTTCAACTATATGCAGTCGTTAACTATGAATGTCTCATTTTTCTACATAGCATTGTACTCATTGACAACTAAAAGTTGTCCCCCTTGTGAATGTATAGTTATGCCGTTTTAAACAGTAGCATTTCCGCGATTAGCTGTTGTTATCGGATTTGTAACCAAGCCAGTAATGTTAGTAAAATAGAAGTAACAGTTTCCGTTGACATCTATTACGTATTACGTGCTCACTAAAAGTCGAAATTGCACTACTGAATTTGAAATCAATATATATATTATGTTTTTAACATGAGTTATTAAATATCAAATTTTACCCTTTAAACAAATAATAGGTAAGCACTTTTGAGAGTGCATACAGTGTATGAATATAAATGAGCACTTTTTGTTGCAAAAATGTGCTTCTATTTCGCTTGTTAATCAAAATTTGATACGGTTGTTCGGTAGAATAACATTACTATAAACTGACAATTATATGTATATACAAACATGTATTAGTGTATATAGATTGCATGTTAATAATTTACTAATGATGCTTTGTACAAGAAATGTATATTTTTCATACCATGTAGCAAAATGTAAATATTATAAGTATATTAATACATTGTCTTTGTTTATATGTTGAACATAAAAACGTCTTGCAGACAATTTTAACTGCCAAAGACAAGTATATTTTTGAATTATTTGATGTATTACATATTTTAACAAAACTTTACATTTCATTCGGAATGTAAGTTACATCACATTGTAATCAATTGTATTAATTGTGAGATACATAAGACAAAGATGTTCAAGATGTAAGTAATACTCGGTGTGGAATAATTTAATTATAGAAATGAAATGAAACCAACGACAGAACATTCATGAAATGCACATATGTTATTATACATATATTTAAAGCATACACATTATTACACAAATTGCCAATGTTAACACTTTTTAACACGAAATGTAGTATATGTGTTGCAAGTATGTAGTCTAGATTTTAACAATACCTTAAGATGAAATACACTATATAAGTATGCTTTGTTAGCGTATTATCCTGAGACTTTTGTAGCTGTGCGTGTTCTTGAACTCCTAGCCGTATCCTTTCTAGTCTTGATATGATTTCGAAATGAACACAACATCTGTCTGAGTGCAATACGAAACTTTTCACAAGACAAAATGTACACAAAAATGTTTATCCAGTTCTGAATATCCGTTATTGCGTGTGCTAGATTGGTGTAAATGTGAAAGTTCCAGTAGTCACGAGGACTGTGAACGAATATAATCTCTGCGTCTGTGTAAAGGGCATACCATATCAGAGCTAAACTATATGGGATATGAAGTAAAACAAATGTGATAGATGTAGCTATTAATAGCATTGCTAATTTTGTCTGCTCTAGTCTTTTTTTGTCAATTATATTCCGATTGGATGTCATGTTTACTCTTCCTTTCGTCTTCTTTGCAATTTGAAATATAATAACGATGTTGCATGTAAGAATAACGCAAAACGGAAGTAAAACATAGTAAACGATTTCAATTAGGAGCCAAATTTCATTCAAAAACATCGAATACAGGCATAGTTTTTTATGCGGATTTTCTTGTACGATATTCACTTCCGTTAAGTATGGTAGTGTCCACAGTAAACTCCAGCATAACAGAATACCAATGAAGCACTTAACCCGTTTCAATGTAAACCACACATTCAACTTAAGTGGGAACCGTACAGCACACATCCTTTCAACAGTCCAACATGCTAGAATATAATTTGAGAACACCAATGATGCACTACCCAAATAATGAACCATGCGACATATATACTTATTCCAATCAAAGCGCATTTTGTCAAGATAGAAGTAGGTGAATCTCCAAAGACAAACAAAGAAGTCATTAGTGCTTAAACAAACTACGCATAGTTCTGTAGTTTGAAAAGATTTCATTTTATACACTAATGCAATTATCAATGGATTGGTAAACAATCCAGGTATATTGGAGAAATAAAAGTAATAGTGTCTAATAAACGTATAAACTTTTAACTCAAACATATTATCGAAACGATCAGTTAATCCTTCTTCATTCGAATTGTTGGCACTCAAACACATCGCATCCGAGCAGTTTGTTGAGTATTGTTTACATGGACATCTGTGGAGTGTATCGTTGGTGTAACTTAAATTATTTGTGTGTATTTTCGTGTATGAAAATGTCGTCTGAAAGTTGTCTTGAAGTGGCGATGATTGCTCACTAGTATACACACTTCCCTCGGAAACGTTTGTACAAATAAGTGAAAGCAATATGATGAACTTCGAATACGTTTCCACCTCCATTTCTGAAATGATCAAAATTAAACGTACAAAAAATCATCATATCCAAGCTCATATTCCAGAGACGTTGACACAGTGAATTAGGCTTTGCACTCAATAGGTTTACCATCTAAGTGTGTTATATGCTTCTGTATAAGCATTATAGCTACTTTTCTTGCGTCGTACTTTTTCAAAAGGCAAGAGGACCAAGCATGTTCCTATGTATTTTTATTGCTGGACATTACAACAATACAAAACCTTCGAACCGTATTGCAGTTTCGAAAACTAAAGGTTCATTTTAATTGAAACAAACATGTTAGATCATGATATAATGGAACTGATTTCAAAAGCATGGCTTTTCATTGGCAAATGCAAAAGTCTGTCGTTCTGCTGCGCGACTATTAACCTTCGGCTAAAGCCAAATATTTGTTTTTTGAACTATATACAACGGTCCATCGTAAACTATATTTTATGGTTCACTATAGAAATATAGCTTATACACATACACATATTAAACGATATATTTTTATATTCACGTGGCTGAATGTTATTCTATTCATCATTCCATGTACATTATCTAATTTAATACAAGTGAACTTATACAAATAAAATAAAAACAGTACTTTTGCAATTCTCTTAACCGTGTTAAACAACAAACGCAAACAAATGATCAGACCTTTAACCACCACGATTGTTATGGATATTATCAGTACGATTAAGGTGCTTAAATAGATGTAGTGTGGGGACCGAAACATCTGAGTGAGTGCTTATTTGAAGCAAAATAATAAAGAGATATCAATTCAAAACTTCATGAAACCAGTAGAATAGTATATTGAGCTATTATTATAATTGATTTAGTCTGACTAAACAATGCCGGTATGGGGGCTTAAAACAGGCAGCGTGACATTTTTTTTGCAAAACTTTTGGATGGTAAACTTCGTTCATTGTACAGCTTTTTTACTTACTTAAGTACTCATATTTAATAATCCATTAAAAACATATTCCATGCGGTATGTTCTTAAAAATAATTTGATATTGATATTAATTATTACTTTATAAAAGTGTATATTGTAAATAAAACACGTTATATATGTCTACGAGAATATAGACAAATAAAAGAAATCATTTTACATATTCTAAAAGGTCTGGGCTTACAAATGCAAGAGGGAACATATTTTAGGGTTTGGACATGAACAATGCCAGGAGGCCACTACCAACCAATCCCTCCCCTGCCAGTCCGCGTTTGCTAAACGATTTTATTATTATTAACAAGAGTCAATTACTAAGTATCAATTGTTTACACATTATACGTTATACCAACTTTATACTGTTGTGCATCATAAAGACATGACTCGTTAGGGTGTTCTTGTTGTTGATTTTTTAATGTAACAAAATATTTAACAAATGGTTGATTTAATTAAAATGATGTAATATATAATTTTGCAAGCCATTCTTTTCGGTTGCTGGGGGAAAGGCAATGAGCCAATTACGCGTTTCTTTTTCATCTGGTTTAAAGACTAAGTTGAACAAAACATATTTCGAAAATGCGTTTGAATATATATTTCGAATTAGAATAAATTCAAATAAAAAAAACACTCAATATTTACACATTTATATTAGGTTTGTTTAGAACTATTAAACAGGTAATTTGTACTTAATTATTGTTAAATACATTACAAACGACTCACCGGATAATGTATCCCTCGGTTTTCCGCAGAGAATGGTTGAAACATTGGCATGTCTTCTCTTTTATATCGCAATGAGAGAAATCGATTGATGTATATCGACACAACAAATGGTGACGTATTTAGCTTTTGAATATATTAACTTTTGCGTGTATGTGTGTGAAATGCACATCTATTCGTTTTTTGTGAGTATATTTTATAATTATATTACAAAGAACATACAGTTTATACTGGAAAACAAGCCATATCATGTAAGGGTTAAAGTTATGCTTAACTAAATAACGAACAAGGCAGGTTATCGAACTCTCAACTCATATTTCCTATGTTTATCATAAACTAAGTTATATTGTTCCTTATACACTATAAATTATGTGTAAATATAAGCGCAAGGAGAGAAACTCTGTAAGAAGTATTTTTTCCGTTTTAATTCTTTTCTGACATCTATTGTATTGTGTATTTTGATATATTGTACTAGCCAAAAGAAATTAATATGTTAAAACTAAAGCGTGACAAAATCGTGTAAACAAGCTAGAAGCCCCGTGAATGACTCAATCTGGATAACACTTTTTCGAAACCTAATTGCAACAAAATATAAACCAAGTTCGATTCCGGTCTAATGAGGTCGAATACAAGATTCCCATTTCAAATCTTTGGAAAAAAAACAACAGCTTTTTACTTCTAGGCAAAGTTCGAATCTTGGCCAGCTGAGGTCAAAACCTAAGTCACTAGGTTAATTCTTAGAACAACCCTAGCCTTCACTGATAACATCAGTTTTTTTCACGCTATGTGAGTTATCTTTTTTCAAATGTTAAACGTTTCTTATGAAAAGCGGATGTTCCGAATTCACAACGATACCATTCGAGTTGGTCTAGCTTTATTTGATTGAACATGAAAGCTTATTTTTAAAACGCACACGGAACAAATTATACTGCCAATACTTATTAAGGTACGTTACAGAACACACTCTTTATATTATAAAACTAATTACCTGTCAAAATGTTTGCTAAAATGCCTTCGTAAACACGACAGACTTGCCAAAATTAAGACAATTAGAACTTACAATTCGATCCGTATTTGACCCACAACTCTGTCTTCGTATGTTTTAATGATGTTTTTAGGGTTCTTCCAACGTTCAGTCTGATCGCCAAGATTGATTACTTCCGATCGAAATCGCCGGTGTCAAGCTTTTGTTGCTCTTTTTAGCCGTTACAGTTATACATTTTTTTGACGCATTGTGTGTGAACAACGAATGGATGTACCCAGCGCGCATGCGCTTACTCCATGCTTGTTTACTAGCTGGCATTCCGTGCATATCTCCGTGGGTATCTTTTCGCGATTGTAACGCTTTATAGTTTTCAGGTGTTCAAATTGTGAAAACTTGCATATAGTGGATATTGTATCGCATGCTTAATGTTCAGTGTTACTGTTTTCGTAATTACAAAAATAAAACTTGAATTTGAAAATTTGAAACATATTTTATAATTTTGTCAATTAACTAATCTGTGAACAAGTCCCTTAAAGTCCAGACTTGTTGCTTAATACGGGCTCGGACTACTAATCGCAACTTGCAATTATTTTATTATTTTTATTGGAAGAAGAATATATTCGTGATAATCTGGTTTTTCCGATTTCAAATTTGTTTTATGCAAAAAAATACGTCGACATCCATCATATTGCGCATTTTATGTGTTAAACGCGCAGTTTGCCTCAATTTTATTAAAATTATGAAATCTGTTTATTAAAAAAATTAGCATCCATGATGCTTCAACCTGTCTGTTGTCTACCGAGGTCTTCTAACGGTGTACATTTGTATATGCATCGAACAGAAGTTGCGTATGGTTCGCTCTCAGAAGTGAATTATGTACATCAATAAAACAGCTACATGCGTGATGGACAAGTAGAATATTTCTTTTGGATGAATGGGATTTTTAGGAGATAGTGATACTGGTATTGAAATTTGTTCATTTCTTTTTTTGATATTTTTACACGATTGTTTTTTGTTAACATATTTTTGGAGATTTTAAAATACCGTTCCGTACGGATTGAAGGGAATAACAGCTCAAGGAAAACAACTCAAGAATAGTTCTTATTAACACATATTTTGTTATGTTGGCGCCACCGGGATATTATACGGGGTCGGTTGTATTAAAAAGCTGTTGCCCTAATCTCTAGGCCTTCATCGAAGTTATAGGGCAATATGCCTATTTAAGCCAATGTACATGTTTCACCAGTTGACATATATTTTAACAAAAACACCACAAATTGCAAATTAGTCATCATTTAGTTTGTGTTAAGCTTTATAATTGTATAGCTTCAATTGAGGATTTATTATTAGCAAATATTAATGTCCATTATACGAATATGTGTCTGAAAGTTGTGGGGGCCAATGGTGTATTCAACATGTCTGAATGTGCTTTCGTTGCTGGATCAAAATGATGCAGCTAGATCTTATCATTAGTCACTATTGTGTCCAGAAATGAGTCCCCTTCCTTCGAACATCCATGCACAAATGACGTAAAAACAGTTGTTCATACCGTACATGTATCTTTCCACTGTGGGTCATGAGCGGTTTGTTTCGGCACAACAATCATAACAGCAAGATCGAAGTGGTGCTGACTGTTGTGCAGCCCCTTCGACTAAAACCACGATAAGAAGCTCCGAGGTAATATCAGCCAATGTCGACTTAACCTGAGTCAACAACAAAGCTGACACAACGCTGAAGTGTAATTTCTGTCCGTTCATACCGTTCGCCCAGAAACATGAACGAAACAAAAAGGTCGTGCATACGATATAAATGAAACATTCTCCGTTGGATGCGATTTGGCTCTGTGTCGTTTTGTTTTTCTTCTTAAAAATATGAGAATTACGTTCGACCGTCTGTACACACTGGAACTGCGTGGTAGAGAGGGCGCAAACAGCATCGCTGAGACTATCGCTTTGAGGGGATGGAGATGGCTAGGCCACATCTGCAGAATGCCACCGACTCGCTTACCAGGGTGGCACTGAGATGGACTCCAGAGGAGAAAAGAAACCGTGGACGACCGAAAGAGACGTGGTGCCGAACCGTGGAGCTAGAGCTCAAGAACAGAGACCTAACTCTGCAGACAGCACCCGCAACAGCAGCTGACAGACCAAAGTAGCGCTCTCTTGCCTCCAGCACCAGACTGCGCAGAAAGGATTGAGTGAGTGAGTGAGTCTGAACACATGCCTTTTTGGTATTCTGAAAGGATATTCTTAAACGCGTGGATATATCAATGTTTATTTCACTCTTTAATTATACTAAATTAATGGTACACATTTGTTAAATATGTTCATTTGTGTTTTTTAACACTTCTCGTTCTTACTATGTTATTTCCAGCGAAAAGTCAGCAACGAGGAAAATGTTCTCACAAATCATTTATCGGGGCATAACATACACGTGTCTTCGATGCGAACCGCGTCACGTGCTATTTCGTTAATCCCCAAATGGAAACGCGTTAATATTTATAATGTTTAATATCAATCACTGCAGAATATGCTCAGCAAAAGTGTTTAAGACTTTAGGTTCGCATTTTGATTTGTTTTACCCCTTTGAATTGATTGCTATGTGAAGCAAAATTGTTCAGTTCCTCTGCAGTGTGTCTTGTGTATAGACCTTTATTTGATTGTTCTTGCACATTTTGCCACTGCGTCAATTAAATAACGTTTATGTTAATATCATCATTGAATCCGTGATCGAAAGAAGTGACACTGAAAAGCAATACAGCATTTGCTGGTACGACGTTTATGGTTTTTTCCTATATCATATTTGTGTCTCAGTATTGAAGACTTAGAGAAAAGATTAACTATGTGATGCCTTTAATGTGGTACTTAACGTTTTCTGAATTACACCGTCGAAATTCGTGTTTGCTGGTGTCACCATTCATGCGGACTGAACTATCTTAAACGTAACATGGCGTATTTTCTTGTATTTTAAATTTAGGAAGCGGACAGATCGATCTATCAAGTGAGTCCGTTCTAGCACAATCTGACATAACGAAAAGCCATTTTGAAAGTAACATCACTCATGATGGTGTTGATTTATTTAGCGAGTAAACGCTGTTATGTGATAAGATTAATTGTTTAAAGATTGCAATACTTGCGATGGATATTATAGAAGTTTAATGCCGTCAGACAATTACTATAAGCTCATATTTGACATGTGTACAACATAACATTTTTTGCTTGTCAAGAAGACTTTTAAAAAAACAATATTAAGGCATTAAATAAAAAAATCAAACTCGTCTGACATCGGACAAATTATATGGTCCGTTTCAAAGCACGTATTCAATAACATATTAGGTGCCCCGAGCGTGAGCTTTCATTTTAATAAGAGCACGGATTTCCGTTTAAGTGAATAATCTGTAGTCGCTTTTAAGAATGTAAATAGCATTTCAATATTAATGAGCGCTTGAATTTGCAATAAAAGCTGCAACTTTGGCGTTCGTTAATTCAAATAACGTTATGGTTGGTCAGTATTATGACAAAAAATAAACTGACAATAATATTTATAAATTAATATATACTGATTGCGTTGTATGAATGTAATAATTAAGCGTTGTAAATGAAATATATTTCCAATGCCATGGTGCAAAATGTGAATATAATTATATCGTATTGTGTATATAAATATGTGTGAAGAACATAAACACGTGCAACAGAAAGTTGAAACTGTCAAAGACAATTAAATGTTGAATTAGTTGATGCATTACATAGATTATCAAAACATAACATAACACGTGGAGTGTAAGTTAAATACCATTTTAATCAGCTGTATGCATTGGACGATAAATAACAACGTATATGTTAGCTTTATAAGAAATATGTATTGTGTTTTAAATTGATTACAATTATGAAAACAAAATAACAACAACGACCTAACATTATTGTAAAGCATATATAT